>CM020619.1:31245690-31282033 GCA_009829735.1 Pyropia yezoensis | reverse complement strand
CCGAACGCGGTCCGGGTGGAACACCATTGGATCCTGAGTCAGCCGGACGACCGGCATGCACAGCTCTGGCGCACCCGGGTGGGACGGGGTGAGGTCTACCTCGACCCCAACTTCGGGGTCTGCGACCTGATTTGCCCCCGCGTTGCCGCGGGAGATTGATTACCCGGCTAGTGCTCGGGGATTGCGGCGGCGGGCGGAGCCGGTAGCGTTTGGGGAGACGGTGAGCCGTACCGGTCGGTATCCCGACTTTGACTACTACCCGGGGTACCCCGTATCTGTCGTTGACGGCTCCCTACCCGCCCATGGCGGGTTGAAGTCGGCGTCGAGTTGGCGACGTAACCATGGTGTCATGGCGGATGCGTTCCGCACGGATATAACGTGTGCGTTGCAGACCGGCAACGGTCGTGCTCCGGTATACACTCCCGTGCGCCCGCCGCTATGGCAGGAGGGGTGGGAACCCGCCCCTGCTTTCCGGTTGACACCGGCTCCTGCCTCCGATACTTCGGGAGTGTGTTGGCCTCCGGCCGGTCCACCCGTTGCAGGGTACTTCACCCTTGAGGTTACCCTCGGGCAGGCTTCATCCTTCTTGCTGTCCGTCCGCCGGCAGGGTCGTCTGTTTCATCTTCCGACGGGTGTCCGCGGCACATCGCGCAGTTGGGCGTGGATCTGATAGCCGCCAAGACCGGGTTGGCCCGGGAGTTCGAAGCCCTGCTGGCTGTTCACGATGCCGTGAACTGGGCTGGGGTGTTGGCCCTTCCCCGTACCGGGACCCGCAGGCTGGGGCTTCCCCTTGCCTCGTCACTCGTTGCGTGTCCGGCGTTCTCAGCCGGGTGAGCCTAGTTGCATGGGTGGGCGTCCACCGAGGCCGTTCCTGACCTGGGTATTCCCATGGTTATCCATGACCCTCTTCAGGCCCTTGCTCCGTGGTTCGGTAACCCGATGCCTGCGGCGGTTGGCCGTCGTCCCCGAGAGTGGGGCTCTGCGGGTGGGGAGCGTGAGGTGTCCGTCGTCGGGCGGAGTACCGCCGTGGTTACGGTGGAGCCCCTTCGGTAGGGTCCTACCGGGCCTCGTATCAGGTGCCACCGGCTCCCGTGGTAGCCGTGTCGGCTCCTGTGGCTCCTCTGGCTGCGCCAGTGTCACCTCCCGCCCCTGTCCTACATGACGGGGGTCCCCGTCTCTTGTATGAAGGCGTTGACGCCCTTGTTACCGCGCAATGCGTGGGGGTCTCTCTGTTAGCTGGGGGATATCCCCCCAGGTGCTGCGCTGGTTGGGTCAGCGCGTTGCCTCGGTGGCGTGCTGGACCGCCTCCAGAAAGCTCTGGAGGACGTGGAGGCTGGCCGCAGCACCCTCGTCCAGCTATGCACCGAGGTAACTCGGGTGGTCGACCGTCGTGACATTGCCGACCGGTGGAGCACGGAGGTATACGCGCTTACGCGTGAGTGGCCTCCCTCGGGCAGTGGGTCTACCCACTGAGGAGTGCTATTTGTTTCTGAGGGAGAGGGTCCCGGCAACCCTTATGGTAGCCGGGTAGTAGTGAGTATAAACTCATCCCCCGCTGGGGGCATTGCTTGCCTCTGTTTGCTGCCCTGGGAGTACCCCTTCTGGCTCAGTGGTGCCTTGCCTCCCGCCCAACTTCTTCCGGTTGGTTCATGCTTGGGGAGGTTATCCTCCCTCACTTTGTGTCTTGGCTTGGGGAGGTCATCCTCCCGTGTAAGCTCCCTAGTTACTTCGATATTATCGGAGTTAGCCTTTACCTTTAAGTTAACTTATTAAGGTTCAGGTTTTTACTTAGTTACCTAAGCTTAGCTCTACTTAGTTACCTAAGCTTGGTTCGACTTAGAAACCTAAGTCTGCCGTAACCATGTCACACCCTACTTAGTAGGTATAAGCCTCACCCCCAACAGCTGAAGTCGGTGTCGGTTGGGTTGTTACAGTAGGCGTCGTCGCCTCATGTAAGGCATGAGTAGTTGGCGGGGTATATTTGCCGCCTGTTCCCAGGTGGGTGAGTCGTATCCGACCCACATAACCTTGACGTACCAGGGTTCTGGTAGGTCCGGGTCGGTGTGTCCGACCACGCTCTCTACTTGGTATGGAATCCCATCCGGTCCCACCGGGTCATCTGACCGGTGGGTTGTAAGAGCTTCATGTAGCAACCCAGCCGGTACCGGCTGAGGCTGTTCCGGCTTCGGAGCAGGTGTGACATCATTCATACTGATGCGTTGGATCTCCGTATCGGAGTGTAAGATAACAGAGTGGTTATCTCTGTGGAGGATCTGGTACGGTCCCTTGACCGGTTGCATAAGCTTGTTCCCTCGGAACTTCTGGTGTCTGATATAGACCCAGTCACCTGTTACCAGGGTTGCGTTGCGCACCCGTAGTCGGGCGTCGAAGTTCTTGTATCGAAGTTGTGTTCTGTCAAGGGCACCCTTGAGCTTAGGAATCATCCACGATAGCTTGGCCAACCAAGCTAGGTGGATGCGTTCGGCGGGTCGGCCCTTCGGTGTATCATACCGAGTGCACCTGCCTGGCGGCAGCGTCAGGTTACCGACGCCTAGTGGCATGACCCATTCCAGTGGGGCGATGTTGGTACTCCGATGTGGCCTGGCATTGTATGCCAGGGTGAGTACGGACAGAAGCCTGTCCCAAGTGTTCGTGTGCTCTGCCACGTAGCACTGTAGCATCTTGACGATGGTGCGGTTGAACCGCTCCACCTGCCCGTTGGACTGCGGGTGGTAGTCGGATGCCCGACGTGGTTCGATACCGAACATGCCCAGGACCTTAGTGCAGAATGCCGACGTAAGGTTTGCTCCGTTATCGGAGAGGAGTTGCTTCATGACTCCGTATGCACTGATCCAGTGGTCAACCACTGCGTTCATAATCGTGTATGCCGTATCATTCGGGATGGCTGCCGCTCGTGACAGCTTGGTGAATCGGTCAGACATGACCAGGATGTACCTGTTCCCTTTTTTCGTTACCGGAAGTGGCCCGAGTATGTCGATAGCGACTTGCTCGTTGGGCCCATCGGGTGGGAATAGCTTCATGGCAGACGCCTGCCTATGTAGACTCATGCGGTTACGCGCACAGGGGTGGCATCCCCTCACGTGGTCGACCACGTCGACGGCCATTGCTGGCCAGTAGAAGAACCTTCGCATTGCTGCGAATATACGTGAACCCCCCGGGTGTCCGGCTGTAGGGTTCTCATGTTCTCGTTCCATGACGGCTTGCCGTAAGGACACGGGAACCACGACTTGATGTCGTCCATCGGCGGGTGCCCGCCGGTATATGAGTCCGTCTTCGTTCTCGGAGAAGATGCCGGCCGTACCGGCCAGGAGGTTAGCACGATGACGTCTACAGTCATCGTCGTTGGCCTGTGCCTCGCGGAAGTCCGCGAGGGTCAATGGGCACGCAAGGTGTGCCATGGTATGGTCAGCCATACCCTGGGTAGCATTACCCACCATGCACACCGGTACCACCGGGATGTCCTCGTCCACCGGGCGGGTATCCCCGCTCGGGGTGGCGAGTCGAGACAACGCGTCTCCGAGGTGGTGGGTTGACCCAGCCTTATACACCGTGCGGTAGTCGTGCTCGGCCATCTTCAGCCTCCATCGGGCTAGCCTCCCATGGCTATCGGAATCCTTGTCACCAAGGTTGAGGAGCCATCGTAGGGGTTCGTGGTCGGACCTCACGATGAACCTGGAGCCCTCCAGGTATGGACGGAGCAGTTGCACTGCCCATATAACTCCGAGGCATTCACGCTCGGTGGCACTATAGTTCCGCTCAGCCGGGTTGAGTGTCCGGCTGAAGTACCCTACCGGACGTAGGTCCGGGATAACGTTATCGGTACCGATCAACGTCTCTCCCTGTAACAGGGTGCATCCCACTTGTGTATCACACGCATCGACATCGATGACGAAGGTACCCCGTCTATGCGGTAACGCAAGGACGGGTGGGGCTAGTAGGGCTCGCTTCAGCGACTCGAATGCCTCCTCTTCGCTAGGCGAAGGGGGTTGGAGTACCTTGGGTAAGGTACTGCTCGTAAGAACCGTTAACGGTTTAGCTATCCGAGCGAAGTCCTTGACGAACCGTCGGTATACATTGCACATTCCCAGGAAGCTCTTGAGCTGCGTCTGGGTGTTAGGGAACCGGGCATCCCGGAGTGCCCGGGTATTGGCTTCGAGTACCCCTAGTTTACCAGGGGTTATCTGGTGGCCCAGATATTCGACCGTCTGTTGGAAGAAGGCGCACTTCTTCAGACGCAGGGTTACCCCGGCGTTCCTCAAGAGGGTGAGTACCTCGTCAACATGTTGTACATGGTCATCCATGTTACGCGAGAAGACGATGACGTCATCGAGGTACACTAGGCAGTTACGCCACTTCACCCCCGACAGTATGATGTCGATAGCCCGCTGGAATGTAGCGGGGGCGTTGGACAATCCGAAGGGCATCCTTAGGAACTCGTACACTCCACTGTGACAGACGAATGCCGTCTTGGGGATATCCTCGTCCGCCACCGGGATCTGCCAGTATCCGGCATTGCAGTCGATGGTGGTAAACACCGTAGCCTCCCCCAGGGAGTCGATGCATTCATCCATCCTTGGTAAAGGGTATGAGTCCTTCTTGGTAACCAAGTTGAGGCGTCGATAATCGATGCAAAACCGAGGGGTTTGATCCTTCTTCGGCACAATAACGACTGGGGCACCCCATTCCGACATCGAAGGTCGGATCACCTTAGCTTCACTCATCCTCTTCACTTCTCCATCAACGATCTCTCGTTGCATAGGTCCCGCTCGGTGCGGTTGTGAGCGGGCGGGTCGTGCGCCTGGTACCAGGTCTATACGATGTTGGGTTGCCCCAATGGTCCCCAAGGCCCCGCCTGTCCACATAACGTCATGCTTTCTTAGCATCCGTCGTACCCCTTCGGCTACCGAAGGGGGAAGGTGGTCGAGGTCAGCCTCGGCCAGTGCCTTCAAGGCCTCTTGGTCCTTTGGCGGCAGGTCCTCCGGAGCCGCCGATGGGTTAGGCTTCCCGTCATCGGGTTGCTGTCGCTCGGTGGTCTCGGCGACCGCCAGTACTTCAAGTGGTTCCACTTGACCTTCCTTATCAGGGGTAAAGATATCTCCTTCGTAGAGTTCGGCAATCCCGAGGATAGTTCCCTTCGGGAGGGTGACTGCCTTACGGCGGTAGTTCGCCATCACTAGGAGGGACGACCCTCCTGCTGGGAGGTCTATGAGACCGTTGGCCATGGTCAACCCATGGCGCTTGTACGTCCGTAGGTTGGACTGGACTCTGCAGATGCCTGCGAGGTCGCAGTTAACCGGGAGGACTGTCTCTGACAACGGCTCAAAGCGAGTTCGCTTGGCCAACCGAAGTGTCTTCGGCTCGACGCTTGCGTACACCTCAGCCACGTTAACGTGGCTTCCTTGTAGCGTCAGGTCCCTGACGATAGCCGTGTGTCCTCGCTTCGTCCCGTCGGCTTCTTGAAGCTCGACGGTCCTCCGGCCTGGCCGGATTGCATCAACGTGAACGTTGATGAAGGTGCACCCCAGTATGCAGGGCACCGATAGCGTTTCACATACCAGGAAGTCAACTTCCGTGGTGAGATCCCCGATGGTAACCTGCAGCGACATCGCTGCGGTCGTACGAATGAGTCGACCATTCGCGTCCTTGATGGTGGGTCCCCGAGTCACTCTGACTCGTGGAAGCCACTTGTCCGGGAGGGTATCCTTCCGGATAAGGTTGGGTCCAGCCCCTGTGTCCAGTACAGGGTAGTACGATCGTGTCGACTGGGGGTCAACCCCCAGTGTGGCTGATACCTTGAAGTTCTCCAAGGTAAACAACACATGTCCTACACCGATATCTGGTGTTACTCGGGCATCCTGAACAGGGCCCTTGTCTGGTTCAACGTGAAGGGGCTTCCCGTCCTCTCCTCCCAACCTCGGGGGTTGGTCATCAATCCCCTGACGCCGTGTCGTCGGGGCCGGAAGGTGTACCCGGGGGTTGATGCGGCGTCGGCTCAACCGCGCTCTCCGTGGGGCTTTCCCCGCGGTACTCCGGGGTGGCTTGCTTGGGTGACCCCAGCGCCCCCCGGTGGTCCTTCCTCTTACTCGTTTCCCGCCCTTGGTAGGGTGCTGTCCGCCGGGACATCCGGCTGAGGAGGTGCCCCCTCGACGGCCAGTACTCCACCTGGAGCTGGCTGCCTACCCGGTGCGGGTCCGGGTGCTCGGGGGGGATACCCCCCGGTGGATGCCTTGCGTTGCGCCGCTGCCTGCCGAGACTCCTCGGGGATGAGTGGGCAGGAAGACACCCAGTGCTGGGGATCCCCACACAACATACATCCGGACGTGCCGGTCCCCCCTTGAGGTCGCATCGGGGTAGCCCCGTAGCTACGGTTGCCTCCCTCGGGCGCCCGAGTGCCTGCTCCCTGGTAGGCCTTGGGTCCTTGGGTCAACCGGAACATGGATTCCCCCAACCGGTTGGGTCGGCTCGCAATCTGCGGAGGTGCCTCCGTGCGCACCGCCCATGTTGGCAAGGGTTGGTGAGGGTTACCCGTCACCGGGGAGTACCCCGTAGTCCGCACATACGGGACGCACCGTCCCGTTCCTTCGTTGACCTGGAACTGGGTTCCAGCCGGGGCGATGTACGCTACCGTACCATGTTCATCAATCACCGGCGTCGCCGGTAGCAACAGGTGGCCCTGTTGGTCGACCAGAGGGTCACCCTCACCAATAGGGGTATGTTCGGTCGCCACCAGTACTGGTGCGGCCTTACGTTCCACCTTCTCTTGCCTCGGTACCGGGGTAAGACTGGGCTTGCCTCCCTCACCCTTGGGCTTCGGGGCCAAGGCACACTCCGGGTGTAGAACCCGGTAGGCGTCCCCTAGGGACTTGCACATATGCATCAGTCGACTGAAGTTCGTCCGTGCCGTGTTGGCGCCCCGTGCGGATATCCGCACGTAGTTGGGTACTCCTGCGAACAGGATGGCCCGTAGCTCCCCTTCTCCGAGGAGCTTCCCCAGCTCGTAGTCGAGCTCTTGGATCCGGCGTCCAAACATCTCCTCATCCTCCCAGGACTGGGCGGTGGCAGTGCGAAGGGCCCGATAGTGGTCCTCGCACTTGTCCTCACTGAGGTAGCTGCTCAGCAGCTCCTTCAATATCCCACGGTAATCCATGGGGGTGGCCGCGACCCTCATTCCCGGCATCGGGGATGCCTGGCGAAGAATGCCTCGCACCCGTTCATCAACAAAGAACGGGAGGATCTCCAGGGCCAGCCCCGCGTTAACGAGCGCCTTGTCTGCGGCTGCCTTGAAGCTAGTCAAGAAGCCGATGACTGCCAACGGGCGTCCGTTCGGCCCCCCGAACATAGGGACTCCCTTCATAAGGGTCTGCATAGAGCGAATCGCCCGATGCGACGTATTACGCATCGATTCCGATACGGTGGTAGAGCGGTCCTCCAAACGATAACGTTCCGGAGTAAGAACCGACCGGAAGACCTCGTTGACGATCTCCGTGTCAGCGTCCTGGATATCCAGTCGCTTAGCCAGTTGATGAGCGAACTCATCGGACTCCATCCGCTTCAGTAGGCTCGCAGTTACCTGCGCGGTCATAGCTTCCACCACTGAAGATGGTACTTCAGGCGTCGGCACCTCGGGAACCCGAGTTGCTTGGCCTCCTTCGTCGTGGGGGTACTGCGAGAGGGTACCTCCTCCCCCAATAACCGACTCTCCCCCGGCGTACGTATCCGCCGGGTCGTGTCCGCGGAGTCCGCTTCGGGTGCTCCGAGCGTATCGCTCCGTGTGACTCCGTTCCAACTCTGCCGACGAGTCGGACCCATACCCCATTGTGTCCGGGGGTTGTCCAGGAGTAGCAACACCGGGGTTGACCCTGGTGGACTCCGAAAGTAGTCCTGCCGGTTCGAACCGTACCGGTGTGGGAGGAACACGACGGGGTCCCGTCGTGTGCCGTGTTGACATCAACACTGCCATTGCGTCCTCCGTCCGATCTTGACGGGCGTCGAGCCCGGAAAACCGGGCCTCGATGCGGGCCAATGATGCCATCAGGGAATCCCCTGGTGAAGGAGGCGGCGGAGTGAGGTCGGTCGACGACAGTTGAGGCGGGCCCCCGCCTCCTGCCGTCCGAGCCGTGCCAAACGTCGATCCGGCACCGGAAAGCATTGGCGTCTCAATGTTATCGATCGGGTTCCCGATCCCGGTTCCCGTAGTCACCTCCGGGGTCGGCGTCGACGCCGATCCGTCATCTTGAACGTTCCCCGTCTCTTGGGTAGACATGGTCACAATCAGTCAACCGACGTATCAATCACCACGAACAAGAGAGCGAGGGGGTAGATTGGGGAGAGTAGCAGTAGATCACAGTCAAGGTAAGAACTCAACACAATCGATCAGGTCGCAACACCACGAGTACAAGAAAAGGACCGGATCCCTATCCGTGTGCCAGGGCCGAAGACGGCGTCACCACAAGGGTGACGGAAACCCGTCCCCTGCTGCTCCTCCAATGTAGCACAATAGGGATCCGTCGCGCGTCCACTCTCAGGGAACACTCACCAAGGGGGATCGGCACCAACGTCACCGGGAGGCCAAGGT
The DNA here is from genome assembly GCA_009829735.1 of Pyropia yezoensis. NCBI lineage: Eukaryota > Rhodophyta > Bangiophyceae > Bangiales > Bangiaceae > Pyropia > Pyropia yezoensis. Next base: position 31,273,437 of record CM020619.1, on the reverse strand, counting down.
TGCTGTCCTTGGAGCGCAAGCCACGGGACCAAGATGGGAGCCCAAATGGGAGGGGTTTGTTGTTCTACCTTGGCCGGCGGTGGATTCGCCACCGGCCCCCTCGTTATAAACCCTCGGAGACACTACTAACTACCCTCCACCCCAAGATGCAAGTCCCTCTGGTCATACGTAACTTATAGATACCGTGACCAGTACGAACTATCAAATTGAAAGTTAAGGGTTAGAAGTAGCCCCCCTGATATTAGGGTCACAATACGGACAACCATATTGCTACACTACGCCCTCCACAACACGTCGGCGGCGTACGGTCCTGTCCAGGCCCGAGCCATGGGCCGTGCCAAAAAGAATCCACTCCACTCTTTTGGGCACAAAGCTGAGTGGGATGGAACTCCCCCCCTCCGTGTGTTGAGTTTCTACGTCGTTTCACAAAAGCCTGTGACGACAATGCCATAAGTGAAGGCATGGCATTCTATATGCTACAGGAGTTTACGAAGGGCGACCTGCAGACAGAACTTATGTCCGTTATGCCCAGTTACTCAAGTGGAGGCGCTGGGGAGGTGACGTCCTATTTGGAGCTGGTCAACTGGTTGTTGAGAGCCATGGTGGATGAAGCAGCGTTGGCTTCTCAAGTTGAGGAGTTTACCCAAGCTCACCAGGAAGAGGCGGAGGACGAGTTGTCCTTTGCGGATCGAGTTCGTAAGCTCAACAATCTTTGTGGGTTTCTTCATCCACAAGCTGTAGTGAAGAGTCGGTTTGTGGAGGGACTCCATTGGTCAGTCCGTATGAAGACCCGGGAGCATAATACTGCCCGGGTGACACTGCCCCAGTTGGCTAGGTTCGCCTACCGCAGAGGTGAGGCCTACCGCAAGTTGCGGGAGGAACAACGCCAAGAGCGTCAGGCTGAGTTGACCAAGGAACGTGAGGAGGCGCGCCAGGCCAGAGAGTTAAAAGAAGCACGCAGAATCCGCAAGGAAAGGGTGGTAGCTGCCGTGGGAACTTCTCAGGGTACCTTTTGGTCTTCCCCAGTCGGGAAGACCCCTCGGGGAACTGACAATCGGTGTTGGAGCTGCAACTCCGATGGACACTGGGCATATGATTGCCCCAAGTTTAGTAAACGCATCCAAAAACTTGTTAGGAATGCGAGTAAGAAGTCGGCTACGAACGAAGTACGTTCACGCCGCGAGGGTGGACCTCGGCCGGTAGTGGCGGTCGCCGCACCCTCGGCGGAGGAGGCGGACACGTCGTCCTCGGACTCTCCGTCTTCCCCCTCGCCCTCAGATTCAGACGCAAAGTCGGCGGGAAACGAATGACCGTTGGAGCTGGCTGTCCGAAGCTCACAACGGCAGCCACGGCCAAGTGGGTCAAGAGGACGAACCAACCCTGCCGGATACTACGGCGACCTAAGGGAGTCTGCCCACCTCGGGTAGGACTCCCCAAGAACGTAAACCCACGTCGGGTCATCGCGGTGCTGATGGGTGAGAACTTCCAGGTGGCTGGACGGGTGCAACTAGCCCCCGGCCGTGCCTGTTGTGCCCGAATCGTACTTGAAATCGGGTGTAGCACAATAGGTATCCGTCGCACGTCCACTCTCAGGGAACACTCACCAAGGGGGATCGCCACCTACGTCACCGGGAGGCCAAGGTTGCTGTCCTTGGAGCGCAAGCCACGGGACCAAGATGGGAGCCCAAATGGGAGGGGTTTGTTGTTCTACCTTGGCCGGCGGTGGATTCGCCGCCGGCCCCCTCGTTATAAACCCTCGGAGATACTACTACCTACCCTCCACCCCAAGATGCAAGTCCCCCTGGTCATACGTAACTTATAGATACCGTGACCAGTACGGACTCTCAAATTGAAAGCCAAGGATTAGAAGTAGCCCCCCTAATATTAGGGTCACAATACGGACAACCATATTGCTACATATCCCCCCCTTAGATTCGGCCCGTCCTCGGGTCGAGTTGCATTCGGGTTACCGAATGTAAGTGGGTCGCGTGACCGTTTACCTGTCGGGTGGGGCTTTGCGCCCCGTCGCGACAGACACCCCTTTTCGAGGTTGTCCGAGGGGGGTGCCCCCCTTTGTGTGGTACACACACGATCCGTTTTCCGGACCGTTAATTTCCCGATGCGGGTTTTTGTTCACGACCCCCCTTTCCGAGGGGTGGTGCAAGCGGATCCGCCACCAGGTGCCTGGTGGTAGGGGGGCCCCTCTCGTGTTGACGATTGAGTGGGGGGCGGGGGCTGCCCGCGTTGCGTGGGGGCGGTTGGGGGCGACCCCCTTTGATTACTCCGTGTGGGGGGGGCGTGGCTCCGGTCCAGGTGCCTGGGTGGAGCGCGTTCGTAGCCCCGTCGGGCGCGGGTCGACCCGCGTGCCTGCGGCGCTTCTCGTGGCCGTTTGTGGTCATAAGCGCGGGTGCCCGCGCTTCCCTGGCTCGTCCTGCGCGAGCGTTCCTCGTACCGGGTCGAGCCGGCCTCGGCTTTTTCTGCACGGGGCGCCCCTGCTACCCCGGTTGCACCATGTCGGACCCCCAGGTACCCGGGGGCGAGGACGACCTCCTGCCTGAGGAGGGGGAAGAGGTGATGGTCGACGACGTTCCCGTCTCTGCGTGGCCGTTTGTGGTCATAAGCGCGGGTGCCCGCGCTTCCCTGGCTCGTCCTGCGCGAGCGTTCCTCGTACCGGGTCGAGCCGGCCTCGGCTTTTTCTGCACGGGGCGCCCCTGCTACCCCGGTTGCACCATGTCGGACCCCCAGGTACCCGGGGGCGAGGACGACCTCCTGCCTGAGGAGGGGGAAGAGGTGATGGTCGACGACGTTCCCGTCTCTGCCACCGCCGCCGAGTGCTTCTTGGCGAGCTCGTCGGAGGACGAGGACGACCGGGTGACCGTTCGTGTGGCCCCGGAAGGCGCGCCGGGCGGGTTGTCGTCCGTGTGTAGCGGTTGGACGGCTCCGTCGGGTGGCGGACAACCGCGTGCAGCGATGGGCTCTACCACTACTCCTCCGGCGGCCCGGATGGCTTCTGCCGCCGGTGCCGGCGTGGCTCTACCCCAAGACGGTGTCGCTGGCGTAGCGGATGGTGGTGGCGGCACCCCTTCCGGTACGGCGGGTCAAGATGGCGCGGGTGCCCGCCCGGTTGGTGTGTCCGCTGCGGCGGGTAGCGGGTCTACCCGTGCTGCCCCCGTGGTACCCACTTCGGGTCCGGGCGGCGGCGATCCTCTGCCCGCGGTGCCGCGGGCGCGTGAAGGTCAAGAGGCGTCTACCCCGATGGCAGTGGACTCCGGGAGTTACTCCGGGCGGGCGCCCGCCCTTCTTCTTCCTGCTCGGCCGCGCGCGCCTCCGGCGCCGGCCCCTCTGCCGGTGGGGCGTCCCCCGGCGCCCCCGATTCTTCCTGGTCCTGCCCGGGTTGCCCCGTTGGGTGGCGGCGTCGCCGTGGCGGCGGGTCAACCCGCCATGTCGATGTCCGACTTGGTGGCTCGGGTTCGAGGCCTCACGGTGCAAGAGTCGATGGAGTCCGATGGGCGTATGCGGGTGGACTTCCACCTGGTGCATCCCCGTGGAGAGTCCTCCCGGCGTGTCAAGGTGGACCCGAGTTGGGAGCGGGAGTTGATGCGGCTGGTCAACCAGCCGAACGCGGTGCGGGTGGAACACCATTGGGTCCTGAGTCAGCCGGACGACCGGCATGCGCAGCTCTGACGCACTCGGGTGGGACGGGGTGAGGTCTACCTCGACCCCAACTTCGGGGTATGCGACCTGATTGCCCCCGCGTTGCCGCGGGAGATTGACTACCCGGCTAGTGCTCGGGGGATTGCGGCGGCGGCGGAGCCGGTAGCGTTTGGGGAGACGGTGGGCAGCACCGGTCGGTATCCCGACTTTGACTACTACCCGGGGGTACCCCCGTATCTGTCGTTGACGGCTCCCTACATGCCTATGGCGGGGTTGAAGTCGGCGTCGAGCTGGCGACGTAACCATGGTGTCATGGCGGATGCGTTCCGCACCGATATAACGTGTGCGTTGCAGACCGGCAACGGTCGTGCGCCGGTATACACTCCCGTGCGCCCGCCTCTGTGGCAGGAGGGGTGGGAACCCGCCCCTGCTTTCCGGTTTGACACCGGCTCCTGTCTCCGCTACTTCAAGAGTGTGTTGGCCTCCCGTCCGGTCCACCCGTTGCAGGGTACCTTCACCCTTGAGGTTACCCTCGGGCAGGCTTCCTCCTTCTTGCTGTCCGTCTGCCGGCAGGGGCGCCTGTTTCATCTTCCGACGGGTGTCCGTCGGCACATCGCGCAGTTGGGCGTGGACCTCATAGCTGCCAAGACCGGGTTGGCCCGGGAGTTTGAGGCCCTGCTGGCTGTTCACGATGCCGTGAACTGGGCTGGGGTGTTGGCCCTTCCCCCGTACCGGGATCCGCAGGCTGGGGCTACCCCCTTGCCACGTCACTCGTTGCGTATCCGGCGTACTCAGCCGGGTGAGCCCACTTGCCATGGGTGGGCGTCCACCGAGGCTGTTGCTGACCTGGGTATTCACATGGTTATCCATGACCCTCTTCAGGTCCTTGCCCCGTGGTTCGGTAACCCGATACCGGCGGCGGTTGGCCGTCGTCCCCGAGAGTGGGGCTCTGCGGGTGGGGAGCGTGAGGTGTCCCGTCGTCGGGCGGAGCCCCGCCGTGGTTACGGTGGAGCCCCTTCGGTGGGGTCCTACCGGGCCTCATATCAGGCGTCACCGGCTCCGGTGGTGGCCGTGTCGGCCCCTGTGGCTCCTCTGGCTGCGCCAGTGTCGCCTCCCGCCCCTGTCGTGCATGACGGGGGTCCCCGTCTCTGGTATAAGGGCGTTGACGCCCTTGTTGCCCGTGCAATGCGGGAGGGTCTCTCTGTTAGCTGGGGGGATATCCCCCCAGGTGCTGCGCTGGTTGGGTAAGCGCGTTGCTTCGGTGGCGTGCTGGACCGCCTCCAGAAAGCTCTGGAGGACGTGGAGGCTGGCCGCAGCACCCTCGTCCAGCTGTGCACCGAGGTAACTCGGGTGATTGACCGTCGTGAGATTGCCGGCCGGTGGAGCACGGAGGTATACGCGCTTACGCGTGAGTGGCCTCCCTCGGGCAGTGGGTCTACCCACTGAGGAGTGCTATTGTTTGTGCGGGAGAGGGCCCCGGTAACCCTTATGGTAGCCAGGTAGTAGTGAGTATAAACTCATCCCCTTCGGGGGCATTGCTTGCCTCTGTTTGCTGCCCTGGGGAGTACCCCTTCTGGCTGAGTGGTCTTTTGCCTCCCGCCCAACTTCTTCCGGTTGGTTCATGCTTGCGGAGGTCATCCTCCCTCACCTTGTGTCTTGGCTTGGGGAGGTCATCCTCCCGTGTAAGCCCCCTAGTTACTTCGATATTATCGGAGTTAGCCTTTACCTTTAAGTTAACTTATTAAGGTTCGGGTTTTGCTTAGTTACCTAAGCTTGACTCTACTTAGTTACCTAAGCTTGGTTCGACTTAGAAGCCTAAGTCTGATTTGACTTAGAAACCTAAGTCTGCTGTAGCCATGTCACACCCTACTTAGTAGGTATAAGCCTCACCCCCCAACAGCCGAAGTCGGTGTCGGTTGTGATGCTTCAGTAGGCGTCGTCGCCTCATGTAAGGCATGAGGAGTTGGCGGGGTATATTCGCCGCCTGTTCCCAGGTGGGTGAGTCGTATCCGACCCACATAACCTTGACGTACCAGGGTCCTGGTAGGTTCGGGTCGGTGTGTCAGACTACGCTCTCTACTTGATATGGAATCCCATCCGGTCCCACCGGGTCATCTCACCGGTGGGTTGTAAGAGCTTCGTGTAGCAACCCAGCCGGTACCGGCTGAGGCTGTTCCGGCTTCGGAGCTGGTGTCACATCATTGAGGTTGATGCGCTGTATCTCCGTATCGGAGTGCAGGATGACAGAGTGATCATCTCTGTGTAAGATCTGATACGGTCCCTTGACCGGTTGCATGAGCTTATTGCCCCGGAACTTCTGGTGTCTGATGTAGACCCAGTCACCTGTTACCAGGGTTGCGTTGCGCACCCGTAGTCGGGCGTCGAAGTTCTCCTTATATCGAAGTTGTGTTCTGTCAAGGGCACCCTTGAGCTTAGGAATCATCCACGATAGCTTGCCCAACCAAGCTAGGTGGATACGTTCGGCCGGTCGGCCTTTCGGTGTATCATACCGAGTGCACCTGCCTGGCGGCAGCGTCAGGTTACCGACGCCTAAGGGCATGACCCACTCCAGTGGGGCGATGTTTGTGCTCCGATGTGGCCTGGCATTGTATGCCAGGGTGAGTACGGACAGAAGCCTGTCCCAAGTGTTCGTGTGCTCGGCCACGTAGCACTGTAGCATCTTTACGATGGTGCGGTTGAACCGCTCCACCTGCCCGTTGGACTGCGGGTGGTAGTCGGATGCCCGACGTGGTTCGATACCGATCATGCCCAGGAACTTAGTGCAGAATGCTGACGTCAGGTTTGCTCTGTTGTCGGAGAGGAGTTGCTTCATGACTCCGTATGCACTGATCCAGTGCTCAACCACTGCGTTCATAATCGTGTATGCCGTATCATTCGGGATGGCTGCTGCTCGTGACAGCTTGGTGAAGCGGTCAGACATGACCAGGATGTACCTGTTCCCTTCTTCCGTTACCGGAAGTGGCCCGAGTATGTCGATTGCGACTTGCTCGTTGGGTCCATCGGGTGGGAATAGCTTCATGGCAGACGCCTGCCTATGTAGACTCATGCGGTTACGTGCACAGGGGTGGCATCCCCTCACGTGGTCGACCACGTCGACGGCCATTTCTGGCCAGTAGAAGAACCTTCGCATTGCTGCGAACATACGTGAACCCCCCGGGTGTCCGGCTGTAGGGTTCTCATGTTCTCGTTTCATGACGGCTTGCCGTAAGGACACGGGAACCACGACTTGATGTCGTCCATCGGCGGGTGCCCGCCGGTATATGAGTCCGTCTTCGTTCTCGGAGAAGATGCCGGCCGTACCGGCCAGGAGGTTAGCACGATGACGCCTACAGTCATCGTCGTTGGCCTGTGCCTCGCGGAAGTCCGCGAGGGTCAGTGGGCTCGCAAGGTGTGCCATGATATGGTCAACCATACCTTGGGTAGCGTTACCTACCATGCAGACCGGTACCACCGGGATGTCTTCGTCCACCGGGCGGGTATCCCCGCTCGGGGTGTCGAGTCGAGACAATGCGTCTCCGAGATGGTGGGTTGACCCAGCCTTATACACGGTACGGTAGTCGTGCTCGGCCATCTTCAGCCTCCATCGGGCTAGCCTCCCATGGCTATCGGAATCCTTGTCACCAAGGCTGAGGAGCCATCGTAGGGGTTCGTGGTCGGACCTCACGATGAACCTGGAGCCCTCCAGGTATGGGCGGAGCAGTTGCACTGCCCATATAACTCCGAGGCATTCCCGCTCGGTGGCACTATAGTTCCGCTCAGCCGGGTTGAGTGTCCGGCTGAAGTACCCTACCGGACGTAGGTCCGGGATAACGTTATCGGAACCGATCAACGTCTCTCCCTGTAACAGGGTGCATCCCACTTGTGTATCACACGCATCGACATCGATGACGAAGGTCCCCCGTCTATGCGGTAACGCAAGGACGGGTGGGGATAGTAGGGCTCGCTTCAGCGACTCGAATGCCTCCTCTTCGCTAGGCGAAGGGGGTTGGAGTACCTTGGGTAAGGTACTGCTCGTGAGAACCGTTAACGGTTTGGCTATCCGAGCGAAGTCCTTGACGAACCATCGGTATACATTGCACATCCCCAGGAAGCTCTTGAGCTGTGTCTGGGTGTTAGGGAACCGGGCATCCCGGAGTGCCCGGGTATTGGCTTCGAGTACCCCTAGTTTACCAGGGGTTATCTGGTGGCCCAGATACTCGACCGTCTGTTGGAAGAAGGCGCACTTCTTCAGACGCAGGGTTACCCCGGCGTTCCTCAAGAGGGTGAGTACCTCGTCAACATGTTGTACATGGTCATCCATGTTACGCGAGAAGACGATGACGTCATCGAGGTACACTAGGCAGTTACGCCACTTCACCCCCGACAGTATAATGTCGATAGCCCGCTGGAAGGTAGCGGGGGCGTTGGACAACCCGAAGGGCATCCTTAGGAACTCGTACACTCCACTGTGACAGACGAATGCCGTCTTGGGGATATCCTCGTCCGCCACCGGGATCTGCCAGTATCCGGCATTGCAGTCGATGGTGGTAAACACCGTAGCTTCCCCCAGGGAGTCGATGCATTCATCCATCCTTGGTAAAGGGTATGAGTCCTTCTTGTTAACCAAGTTGAGGCGTCGGTAATCGATGCAAAACCGAGGGGTCTGATCCTTCTTCGGTACGATAACGACTGGGGCACCCCACTCCGACATCGAAGGTCGTATCACCTTCGCTTCGCTCATCCTCTTCACTTCTCCATTAACGATCTCTCGTTGCATAGGTCCCGCTCGGTGCGGTTGTGACCGGGCGGGTCGGGCGCCTGGTACCAGGTCTATACGATGTTGGGTTGCCCCAATGGTACCCAAGGCCCCGCCTGTCCACATAACGTCATGCTTTCTTAGCATCCGTCGTACCCCTTCGGCTACCGAAGGGGGAAGGTGGTCGAGGTCAGCCTCGGCCAGTGCCTTCAAGGCCTCTTGGTCCTTTGGCGGCAGGTCCGCCGGGGCCGCCGATGGGTTAGGCTTCCCGTCATCGGGTTGCTGTCGCTCGGTGGTCTCGGCGACCGCCAGCACCTCAAGTGGTTCCACTTGACCTTCCTTATCAGGGGTAAAGATATCTCCTTCGTAGAGCGCGGCAATCCCGAGGATAGTTCCCTTCGGGAGGGTGACTGCCTTACGGCGATAGTTCGCCATCACTAGGAGGGACGACCCTCCTGCTGGGAGGTCTATGAGACCGTTCGCCATGGTCAACCCATGGCGCTTGTATGTCCGCAGGTTGGACTGGACTCTGCAGATGCCTGCGAGGTCACAGTTAACCGGGAGGACGGTCCCCGACAACGGCTCAAAGCGAGTTCGCTTGGCCAACCGAAGTGTCTTCGGCTCGACGCTTGCGTACACCTCAGCCACGTTAACGTGGCTCCCTTGTAGCGTCAGGTCCCTGACGATAGCCGTATGTCCTCGCTTCGTCCCGCCGGCTTCTTGAAGCTCGACGGTCCTCCGTCCTGGCCGGATTGCATCAACGTGAACGTTGATGAAGGTGCACCCCAGTATGCAGGGCACCGATAGCGTCTCACATACCAGGAAGTCAACTTCCGTGGTGAGTTCCCCGATGGTAATCCGCAGCGACATCGCTGCGGTCGTACGAACGAGGCGACCATTCGCGTCCTTGATGGTGGGTCCCCGAGTCACTCTGACTCGTAGAAGCCACTTGCCCGGGAGGGTATCCTTCCGGATAAGGTTGGGTCCAGCCCCTGTATCCAGTACAGGGTAGTACGATCGTGTCGACTGGGGGTCAACCCCCAGTGTGGCTGATACCTTGAAGTTCTCCAAGGTAAACAGCACATGTCCTACACCGATATCCGGTGTTACTCGGGCATCCTGAACAGGGCCCTTGTTTGGTTCCATGTGACGGGGCTTCCCGTCCTCTCCTCCCAACCTTGGAGGTTGGTCATCAATCCCCTGACGCCGTGTCGTCGGGGCCGGAAGGTGTACCCGGGGGTTGATGCGGCGTCGGCTCAACCGCGCTCTCCGTGGGGCTTTCCCCGCGGTACTCCGGGGTGGCTTGCTTGGGTGACCCCAGCGCCCCCCGGTCGTCCTTCCTCTTACTCGTTTCCCGCCCTTGGTAGGGTGTTGTCCGCCGGGATATCCGGCTGAGGAGGTACTTCCTCGACGGCCAGTACTCCGCCTGGGGCTGTTTGCCTGCCCGGTGCGGGTCCGGGTGCTCTGGCGGGATACCCCCCGGTGGATGCCTTGCGTTGCGCCGCTGCCCGCCGGGACTCCTCGGGGATGAGTGGGCAGGAAGACACCCAGTGCTGGGGGTCCCCACACAACATACATCCGGACGTGCCGGTCCCCCCTTGAGTTCGCATCGGGGTAGCCCCGTAGCTGCTGTTGCCTCCCTCGGGTGTCCGGAGGCCTGCTCCCTGGTAGGCCTTGGGTCCTTGGGTCAACCGGAACATGGACTCCCCCAACCGGTTGGGTCGGCCCGCAATCTGCAGAGGTGCCTCCGTACGTACTGCCCATGTAGGCAGGGGCTGGTGGGGGTTACCCGTAACCGGGGCATACCCCGTAGTCCGCACATACGGGACGCGCCGTCCCGTCCCTTCGTTGACCTGGAACTGGGTTCCAGCCGGGGCGATGTACGCTACCGTACCATGCTCATCAATCACCGGCGTCGCCGGTAGCAACAGGTGGCCCTGTTGGTCGACTAGAGGTTCATCCTCACCGGTAGGGGGATGTTCGGTCGCCACCAGTACTGGTGCGGCCTTACGTTTCATCTTCTCTTGCCTCGGTACCGGGGTAAGACCGGGATTGGCTCCCTCACCCTTGGCCTTCGGGGCCAAGGCACATTCGGGGTGAAGCACCCGGTAGGCGTCCCCCAGGGACTTGCAACATATGCATCAGTCGACTGAAGTTCGTCCGTGCCGTGTTGGCGCCCCGTGCGGATATCCGCACGTAGTTGGGTACTCCTGCGAACAGGATGGCCCGTAGCTCCCCTTCTCCGAGGAGCTTCCCCAGCTCGTAGTCGAGCTCTTGGATCCGGCGTCCAAACATCTCTTCATCCTCCCAGGACTGGGCGGCGGCAGTGCGCAGGGCCCGATAGTGGTCTTCGCACTTGTCCTCACTGAGGTAGCTGCTAAGCAGCTCCTTCAGTATACCACGGTAATCCATGGGGGTGGCTGCGACCCTCATTCCAGGCATCGGGGATGCCTGGAGGAGGATGCCTCGCACCCGTTCATCGACAAAGAACGGGAGGATCTCCAGGGCCAGCCCCTCGTTGACGAGGGCCTTGTCTGCGGCTGCCTTGAAGCTAGTCAAGAAGCCGATGACTGCCAACGGGCGTCCGTTGGGGCCGCCGAACATAGGGACTCCCTTCATAAGGGTCTGCATAGAGCGAATCGCCCGATGCGACGTATTACGCATCGATTCCGACACGGTGGTCGAGCGTTCCTCCAAACGATAACGTTCCGGAGTAGGAACCGACCGGAAGACCTCGTTGACGATCTCCGTGTCAGCGTCCTGGATATCCAGTCGCTTAGCCAGTTGATGAGCAAACTCATCGGACTCCATCCGCTTCAGTAGGCTCGCAGTTACCTGCGCGGTCATAGCTTCCACCACTGAAGATGGTACTTCAGGCGTCGGCACCTCGGGAACCCGAGTTGCCTGGCTTCCGTCGTCGAGGGGGTAATGGAAGACGGTACCATCCCCCCCCATCGCCGACTCTGTTCCGGCGTAAGTGTCAGCCGGACCATGCCCGCGGAGCCCGCTCTGGGTGCTCCGAGCGTAGCGCTCCGTATGGCTACGTTCCAACTCAGCCGAGGAGTCGGATCCTTACCCCGCCGTGTCCGGGTGTTGCCCAGGAGTAGCAACACCGGGGTTGACCCTGGTGGACTCCGAAAGTAGTCCGGCCGGTTCGAACCGTACCGGTGTGGGAGGAACACGACGGAGCCCCGTCGTGTGCCGTGTTGACATCAACACGGCCATTGCGTCCTCAGTCCGATCTTGACGGGCGTCGAGCCCGGAAAACCGGGCCTCGATGCGGGCCAATGATGCCATCAGGGAATCCCCTGGTGAAGGAGGCGGCGGAGTGAGGTCGGTCGATGACAGTTGAGGCGGGCCCCCGCCTCCTGCCGTCCGAGCCGTGCCAAACGTCGAACCGGCACCGGAAAGCATTGGCGTCTCAAAGTTGTCGATCGGGTTCCCGATCCCGGTTCCCGTAGTCACCTCCGGGGTCAGCGTAGACGCCGATCCGTCATCTTGAACGTTCCCCGTCTCTTGGGTAGACATGGTCACAATCAGTCAACCGACGTAACAATCACCACGAATAAGAGAGCGAGGGGGTAGATTGGGGAGAGTAGCAGTAGATCACCGTCAAGGTAAGAACTCAACACAATCGATCAGGTCGCAACACCACGAGTACAAGAAAAGGACCGGATCCCTATCCGTGTGCCAGGGCCGAAGACGGCGTCACCACAAGGGTGACGGAAACCCGTCCCCTGCTGCTCCTCCAATGTAGCACAATAGGTATCCGTCGCACGTCCACTCTCAGGGAACATTCACCAAGGGGGATCGGCACCAACGTCACCGGGAGGCCAAGGTTGCTGTCCTTGGAGCGCAAGCCACGGGACCAAGATGGGAGCCCAAATGGGAGGGGTTTGTTGTTCTACCTTGGCCGGCGGTGGATTCGCCGCCGGCCCCCTCGTTATAAACCCACGGAGATACTACTAACTACCCTCCACCCCAAGATGCAAGTCCCCCTGGTCATACGTAACTTATAGATACCGTGACCAGTACGGACTCTCAAATTGAAAGCCAAGGATTAGAAGTAGCCCCCCTAATATTAGGGTCACAATACGGACAACCATATTGCTACACCGGGTCAGGAGCCTCCTTGATACGCAAGTCGCTATTACCAAAGGAGATGAAGCTCCAACGATGGAAGTCTAAAGCTGACCATCTGATCGACATCAATGGTGGGGTACTTCCCAACGTTGGTGCCGTGACCCTACCAACTAGGTTGGGAACCCATGAGGTCGACGTGACCTATGGAGTAGTCGAGAATATATCGGTACCCCTGCTTCTGGGTACCCCTTATGTTGTAACACAAGTGCCTTTGATTTGTGGCCCTGAGTATTGGGTCAAGTTGATGAATGGGGAGACCATCCCCATCCTTGGTAAGGGAGAGTCTGTGGCTCCTGTGACAGTCTCACAGTCGAAGCCTGTTCGTTCTGTGAGGGAAGGGTTTACTGCTACTCTGCGTTTAGCCCGTAAAGTCACGTTGCCCCCCAACTCGGTGGCGCACGTTGACGTTGTAACTGATTATATGGGGAACGGGTTGGTGCACCCTCACCCCCGTCTTGCTCGCAAGCACCAAGTGCATGTTGCCCTTGGCACGATGGACTCCAAAGCCGAGGTCCCGTGGAGGATCCAGGTTATGAACCTGAGCTTGTCGCCCAAGTTCTTCAAGTCGGGAGCCAAGTTCGGCTATATCGACCAACATGGTGGACCGGTAGTAGCGGTCACCCTCAACGCGGGCGCGAGTAGCGGCCCGAAGCCCGGAAAGGAGAAGCACCAAGCCAAGCCGGCCGCCTCTCCTCGGCCCCAAGTGAACATGGAGAGTGTTCCACCCAGGTTGAGGGTTAAAGTTGAACGCCTCTTGAACCAATATCACAAGTTGTGGGATGGTCAATTGGGACTCATGAGAGCCACCCAACATGGGATCGAGTTGAAACCCGGTGCACCCCCTATACGCCAACAACCGTATAGGGGAGGGCCCGGTTCAAGGGACCTCGTTAAGGAGCAAGTCGCTCGCATGGAGGCCCTCGATGTGATCGAGGCCAGCAACGCCGAGTGGGCGAGCCCGGTGGTTATTGTCCCCAAAGTTGATGGGACCCCACGGTTCTGTATCAACTACCGTAAGCTCAAAGAGAGCACGGTGAAGGACAGTTACCCCGTACCTAGGATGGATGACTGTCTGGACTCTCTGAGGGAGACGAACGTGTTCTCTACCCTGGAGTGTAACGCGGGGTACCGACAGATTCCCATTGCCCCGGAAGACAGGCAAAAAACTACATTTACTTGTCACTGTGGTACCAACCAGTGCAAGCGACTACCGTTTGGACTGTGCAACGCGCCGGCAACTTTCCACCGCGCTCTGGACAAAATTCTGGCCGGAGTACGGTGGCAGATCTGTCTCGTGTACCTAGACGATATCTTTGTGTTCTCCCGAAGTCCGGAGGAACTCATTGGCCATCCTGGCCAGGTGTTCAAGCGTCTTGCTGACGCCGATGTGTCACTGAAGGCGAGTAAGTGCCACCTCTTCACTCAGGAGGTGGAATACTTGGGACATGTTGTCCGACCGGGGCGCCTCAGTGTCAACGAGAAGAACCTGAGGGCCATTCGTAAGGCTCAGTACCCCCGGACCCAGACCAAGATGAGGAGCTTCCTCGGGATGTGCAACGTGTACCGACGTTTCACCAAAGGCTACGCCAAGGTGGCGAAGCCGTTGAATGAGCTAGTGAGCTCAACGCTACCGAAGAACCTGCCTCCCCCAAGTCGGGTGGAGCAGGAATCCTTTGAGTCTCTTCGGGACCTTCTGTTGAAGCCCCCCATCTTGGCTATTCCCAGGTTGGGATGCCACTACACCCTGGATGTGGACGCTAGCTACGACCAACTTGGTTGTGTGTTGCTTCAGCAGCAGCCGGACAAGGAGTACTTGCCGGTGGGATACTTCAGCAAGGGGCTGAACTCGGCCGAGAAGAACTACGGAGTCACCGAGTTGGAAGGACTCGCAGTGGTGTGGGCGGTGACGTCACTTCGTCACTACCTAGAGGGTGAGAAGTTCCTTTTCCGCTGTGACCACCGCGCGTTGCAGTTCATCTTCAAGACGGATTGTACGAACACTCGTGTCAACCGGTGGAGGGTGCGACTGGCACCCTTCAACTTTGATATTGAGTACCGACCTGGCAGGCAACATGCCCTTGCCGACGGCCTTTTTCGGGTGCCTACCGAGGGGCTCGAAGCTAACTCAGTCGATGAGGACATCCCCATCGTGGGGGTAGTCATGCGCTCGGGTCAGGCGCTGTACCCCGAGGCGCCAGGGAACAAGCAGTACTTGCCCCTGTCCCTGGACGAGGTGGTGAAGGCCCAGGCCGAGGACCCCTTCTGCAAGTCGCAGAGGGATACACTGGATACGGTGGAGAAGACGCGGTTCTTTATCGGAGACGATGGCCTCCTCTTGAGGAGGGGGGTATTCCAGGAGACCGAACAACTTGTCGTCCCCGCATCCCTCAAGGACAGTATCCTTGAGAGGGAGCATGACGCTCCCACAGGTGGACACCTGGGGTCTAGTAAACTGTACCAGACCCTGAGGACCAGGTACTACTGGCTGTCCATGGTGGTGGACATCTATAGTTGGGTGGCTGCCTGCACCAGTTGTGCGCAGAACCGTCCGATGGAACGGCGGCCTACTGCGGCTATGCTTCTGTTCCCGGCCAAGGAGCCCTTTGCCGCGTCGGCAATGGACATCCTTGGGCCACTGCCAGTGACCGAGGAGGGCAACCAGTACCTCCTGGTCATCTGTGACCGCTTCACGAAACTTACGCGAGCGATCCCACTGGCAGAGATCACGGCCATGTCGGTCGTGTCAGCCTTCCTAGATCACTGGGTTGCCGCGTATGGCATCCCGGATAGTACACTATCGGACGATGGACCGCAATTTGCGTCTGTACTGTTTCAGGGAGTGCTGGATATGTTGGGGGTTAAGGCAAACTATGCCACCCCCTACCACCCACAAACTAATGGGCAGGTGGAGCGCTTCAACAAAACTACTGTTAGGCAGCTGCGCCACTATGTGAGTGAGCACGTGAAGACGTGGGACCAATACATTTCTATCCTTACTACTGCCTACAATTCGCAGGTTCACTCATCTACAGGGGAAGTACCCCTCGCTTTTGTGACCCCCCGTCGCGTGCGGTCTATCGCCGTGCGGCTGCCGCTCCCAACTAGGGAGGATGGTGGCAGCACGCCTACTCCTACTGAGAGTAAGGCGGAGTTCGCTGCTTGGCTTAAAAGACTCATCCCTAAAGTCAGGGCTGAGATGGACAAAGCACAAAAGCGCTACAAGCGTACCTTTGACAAGAAGGTGCGCAATGCTAAGCATGTCCCCGAGCAGGGTGACTGGGTACTGGTTCACTCACACACCCCAACTGGGGTTAAGTTGGTATTCCAGATGAAGGGGCCGTACAAGGTCCTTCGTACTGATAGGCGGCGCTTCACCATCGAAAGTGACGATGGGGTCCGCACAGTAAACGGACAGGACGTGGTCAATGTTGCGCCACCGCCTGCAGGCGACCCAGCTTGGGCGCGTGCGTTGGAAGCGTGGTGCCTGCCCTCACTGCCTGCGGCCGAACACGGTCCGCAGGAGTACGTGTTCGATAAGTTCATCGACCACGGCTGGGATGAGGACACTAACCACCTCATGTTGAGGGTGCGTTGGTTCGGCTACAAAGCCAAGAATGATACGTGGGAATATGTGGAGGACCTTCCCGCTGAGAAGGTCCGGGTATACTGTGCCCGAAATGAGATAGACCCTAACAGCCCCCCCTCAAGGTGAGGGAAGGCCGAGTAACAGTGCCAATAGAGTGCTTCAAGTCGAAGTGGTACGCAGAGTGGCTTTTGACTACAGCCCTAACCCTCACACTCTCACAACAAAGGCGGCTGCCAACTAGGCATGCATGCTAGACTCTCCAACCCCACGGCCCTCGCCCTCACGTGGAGGCGAGCGGCCAGACTCACGCCGATAACGCTCCCCACCAGTCGGCGGGGCCGGCGGTTCCATGTCTGAACCGTCGCGCCCCTCACGGTCGCGCAAGTGGCGACGACCGCGGCTACTCTTATGCTTAGTCTTGCGCGCAAGTTGGCGACGCAGACGCCGGACCGACTCCGACACTGACGGAGTAGAGGACTCCGAGACGGAGTAAGACAACTCGACTTCCGACACGGAGAGAGAGCGCCGTGAGCGTCGGCGACGACGGCGAGGAGGCGAGTATGCCCGGCTCGCCCGACGTGTGCCACGCCCAAGTGGGGCGGGCTGGGGCATACTTGCCCCGATGCGAGCCAACTCGGCCGTCATAAGCTCCGCGACCGACTCGCAACTCGCGATCGCCACCGCATCACGAACGCGCTCCTCAAGTTGAGGAGTCTCGGAAACTTGAAGGGTTGCGGTCGACGCGGCCAACCAGGAAATGGTGCGCACCAACGTGGTGATCATCATCTCTGAGGTCAGAGGCGTGGCCGGTAAAGCCAACTTGGGGTATACCGTCAGAAGGGTGGCCCCCAAGTTGGGGGACACCGGGGTGGAAGACTCAACGGCCACGCTTATCGGGATGTCCGCGTGCGGCTGGTAGGGGACAGGAGGGAGCGGAGGGGGATGTGGTACAAAACTCGATCCTCTCAGACACGTGTCAATATCCCTCGGAGGAAAGGGACAGGTAACACAGAAAGGGGAACTACGAGAGTGGTATGCCTGTTGCCTCACGTGCCTGCTCGCAGAGCAAACAGATACGCACGGTAGTGCACACGGGGAAGAGGAAAGCAAACGCGCAGTTGTCTTTTTCCTGAGGGCGCGGGCCAAAGGCGCCTCGCTGTCCCTCTTAACGTGCATATGGGGGAGCCTCGGCACGCTGGCCAGGTAGCCCCCCCCATACCCCCGGGAGGCCCCGACCCGAGTCTAATCTCGTCAGGTCGGGGGCCACTATCACTACTAATTCTATTCCCACTCACTAATCTCACACTCAATTTCTCTCAAATCAAGTCCCTCACAAGTATGCAAAAACCCATCGGAAATCCCTCTCTCACGTGTGGATAGCGTAGTCCACCGCATCCCAGTGCCGGGCACGGGCCACGGCCGCCAACCATCACCACACGGCGGGCGTGTTCTGGCACCTGGTGCCCTCTGGTTGCAGTCCCGGGTCGACGCCAAGTCGGGGCCAGGGATGCTTCATAGCTCCCTCCCTAGTCCGGCACGTCCTCGGGCCGAACCAGGTGCCACCGTGCACAGCCTCGAGCACGTCCACACAGTTGCCGAGGTCGAGCGTCTTCACCCCCGTCACGATCACCTGCTTCGATCCTGCCCCCCCCCCCCCTTCTCCTTCACCTTGGCCCTCTCGTTCCCCCGGATTCTGGACGTCATGTTCAGTTCCGAGATCCAAGCTGGGCCCGTGGTTCCGGCGGGGAGTGTTGCGGAGAAGAACTCGGGTGGTCGCGTTCTTCTCCTGCTGTGCCGGTGCTTCAAGCTCCTCCGGCACCGCGCTTGTCTGGAGCGAGTCTTGGCGTGGCCGTTCGGTCGCCGACTACTCCGGCCGTCCTGCCTCGGGCGCCTTCTTCAACTGTCGGCGGCCCTGTGCCTCCTCTCGAGTTGGGGACTCCGGTTTCTGGGGCTATTGTGGACGGTCCGGTAGTGACATCCTCGGGGTGGTTCGAGATCCCGGCGCCGACTCTGCGCCTTACCCGCTTCCGGGTGCCTGACTCGTACCTGAACCATGGTGGCCCGACGTGCGACCAGTATGACGTTGGCATGATTGAAGACCAGCTGGGTCGTCTTCCGGTAGGGGACAGGATGAAGCGGAGGGGCATGCCGAGGTGGCGGGACCCGGGTGTAACTGCGACCCCGACTTGGGGCCCCCGCAGTGGGTTGAGTCATATGGTCATCATGTGAGGGCACGGCCATAACTATGGCCTTGTCCCGGGGTGGCGCAGTGTGGCGATCCACCCCCGGGGCATACGGGTAGTCCCCGATGCCCAACCCCTCTCGTAGGACCACACGACCGTCGTGAAGTTCACGAGCGACCCATACGAACTGGCGAAGTGCGCCATCGTCCTTGGGCCCACGAGTGGGGCGGCGCAACTTGTGCTCGATGCTCTCCCACTCGATAAACTTGTGGAGGCGGAGCATCTCCTCAAGAAGAGTGAGTTGTCCTGATGAGGACCTTTCAGCAACTAGCTGAGGGGTGAGCTGTTCCAAGCCTTGGATAAGCCGAAGGGGGAGATGCCAAAGCATCCCCCGCCGCTGGACACAGGACACCCAGGTCGACATGACCTCGAGGAGCCACTGGGTGGCCAACATGGCCCACACCAGGTGATCTGGGCTAGCCGTGAACATGACGGAGCCGAAGTGGTCGAGCAACCGTGGTAGCAACGGAGGGAACCCGTAGGGGACCTCAACTTGAGGCCACCACTCGGGCTTCTTCGGGTAGTACTGCTCCTTACTGGCAGCGGACTGCTGCGGAAACTCAAGTTGAGCCGAGGTCACCAAGTAGGGACCTCGCCGGAAGTCCTTCTCCATCCGCACATCAAAGTGATGATTGTGCGGATCGGCCTCGTGAAGGTACGGGGGGCGAGTTGCGACCGCGTCCCACGTAAAGGTCGGCAAGTCGCCGGGACCCGGGATAGTTCCCCCGCGGTCCACTATGGCCTAGGCCCGCTGTACCTCTTCGACTTCGTCATCGTCCAGGAAGGCAAACTGGTCCGTCCTGAAGCTGGCAGGGAACCCGACCCTACGGAGACACTTCTCCCGTAGGCGGTCCCATACCCGACCCATCGCTGTGCCAAGTCGACCACAGCGAAGAACAGTCAACCCCTCCTCATACAGAGGCCAAGCGGGGTAGAACCACCGCCCCAAGGCCTCACGTGGGACGACTTGGCCCGCCTCCTGGGGAGATCCCGCCGTCAACCCAAAGCCGGGTGTCGCGGGAGTCCCATCCCCCGGAGCGATCGTGGAGCCCCCGCCGGAAGTCCCGGCGGGCGCTGCACCGTAGGAGGTGTCCTCCATACGTTCATCCAGAGAGTCGGTCTCCACCCCCGGGGTCGCCATGGCTATCCCCAAGTTAGGGAGAGACGACTCGGGTGCAGCGGCACGAGACCCGCCTCGAGTTGAGGGGGGCTCGGATCGTGGGTAGATGGGTGGCCTCCCCAGCGTGGGGCGGCCAAGGGGAAGGTGAAGGGGATGTGTTGGTGATGGTGAAGTGAGAACCGGGGAGAGCCAGCTGCCGAGTAGGCAAGCTTGAGGACAGGGGCGGTCAACGTGACCGCCTCCACGTCCACGTTACGTCCTCGAGGGGGGACAGCAAGTCGCGCCCCCAACGCCGAGACGTGCGTTTACGCACCCCCTCACAGGGCCGACCGGATCGGTCGGAACTGAGGAGAGGGGAGTGTGGCAGTATTGACCCCCAGGTAGGGGGGCAACACGTGCCATGCAAGGGGCGGCAGGCCACTAGCCTGACCCGTTCCTCCCCCTGCATTTGGGTCCATATTCCCTAAGTTTGGGATAGTTAGCTTAGTAGTAAATCCAACTTGGATTTGAGGGTTTTCTGCATTTATCGTCTTGAATTTTCGTGTGGCCCGGTGGGCAGGTGCTGGGGTGGGAGATTCTGAGTGGCGCGATTCTGATGGGACCCTCGGGGGATAAGGGGAGGGACAGCGGGGCTTGGCCCTGCTTACCCGTCCCGACCAAGAAACTGATGGACCACACACCATCTTCTTGTTGGTCAGTGGGGGGATTGCCCCACAATAGGGATAGAGTGTGTGCGACTTGCACTTCTTCCGGTTCCCCCGACACGGGAGGCAGCCCTAGCACACCGCCCCAACTTGGGTGTCGCGTGTGCGAGAGGTTTTTGCCACAGCATCCGCTACCTGCCCCTGCCGAAGAAGGTTCCCGAAGACCTCGCGCACTACCGTGCCCTTGCTGCCCACCCCAGCGACAATGACGGCGAGTACGACGAGAGTGACAACGAAGACATGAAGCCCTACATCCTGAACGATTCCGACTAGCCCACGTCACGCTGTCCTGCCCGCATGTACTGTTTCCCTCGTGATAATGCACTTTTTACCATAGACCCGATGGCGCTTGTCGAGCCTTTTGCCTGCTTGCTTTTGACAATGGACCTGTGGCACTTGATGCGCCTTGACCTGCATTTGCTTGACGATGGACCAGTGGCACCTATTGTGCCTTTCACGTGCATGTTGTTGGCCATGTACCTGTGCACCCTTTGCGTCTTCATCCTGCATGTTGTTTGCGATGTACCTGTGGCTTGCTTCAGCCCTTGTGCTTGATGTGTTTGCGCGCCATTGTAGCAATATGATTGTCCGTATTGCGACCCTAATATCAGGGGGGCTACTTCTAATCCTTAACTTTCAATTTGAGAGTCCGAGCTGGTCACGGTATCTATAAGTTACGTATGACCAGAGGGACTTGCATCTTGGGGTGGAGGGTAGTTAGTAGTGTCTCCGAGGGTTTATAACGAGGGGGCCGGCGGCGAATCCACCGCCGGCCAAGGTAGAACAACAAACCCCTCCCATTTGGGCTCCCATCTTGGTCCCGTGGCTTGCGCTCCAAGGACAGCAACCTTGGCCTCCCGGTGACGTTGGTGCCGATCCCCCTTGGTGAGTGTTCCCTGAGAGTGGACGTGCGACTGATTCCTATTGTGCTACATTGGAGGAGCAGCAGGGGACGGGTTTCCGTCACCCTTGTGGTGACGCCGTCTTCGGCCCTGGCACACGGATAGGGATCCGGTCCTTTTCTTGTACTCGTGGTGTTGCGACCTGATCGATTGTGTTGAGTTTTTACCTCTGACTGTGATCTACTGTTACTCTCCCCAACCTACCCCCTCGCTCTCTTATTCGTGGTGATTGTTACGTCGGTTGACTGATTGTGACTATGTCTACCCAAGAGACGGGGAACGTTCAAGATTACGGATCGGCGTCGACGCCGACTCCGGAGGTGACTACGGGAACCGGGATCGGGAACCCGATCAACAACATTGAGACGCCAATGCTTTCCGGTGCCGGATCGACGTTTGGCACGGCTCGGACGGCAGGAGGCGGGGGCCCGCCTCAACTGTCGTCGACCGACCTCACTCCGCCGCCTCCTTCACCAGGGGATTCCCTGATGGCATCATTGGCCCGCATCGAGGCACGGTTTTCCGGGCTCGACGCCCGTCAAGATCGGACGGAGGACGCAATGGCAGTGTTGATGTCAACACGGCACACGACGGGGCTCCGTCGTGTTCCTCCCACACCGGTACGGTTCGAACCGGCCGGACTACTTTCGGAGTCCACCAGGGTCAATCCCGGGGTTGCTACTCCTGGCTAACCCCCGGACACAATGGGGTATGGGTCCGACTCGTCGGCAGAGTTGGAACGGAGTCACACGGAGCGATACGCTCGGAGCACCCGAAGCGGACTCCGCGGACACGACCCGGCGGATACGTACGCCGGGGGAGAGTCGGTTAATGGGGGAGGGGGTACCCTCTCGCAGTACCCCCACGACGAAGGAGGCCAGGCAACTCGGGTTCCCGAGGTGCCGACGCCTGAAGTACCATCTTCAGTGGTGGAAGCTATGACCGCGCAGGTAACTGCGAGCCTACTGAAGCGGATGGAGTCCGATGAGTTCGCTCATCAACTGGCTAAGCGACTGGATATCCAGGACGCTGACACGGAGATCGTCAACGAGGTCTTCCGGTCGGTTCCTACTCCGAAACGTTATCGTTTGGAGGACCGCTCTACCACCGTATCGGAATCGATGCGTAATACGTCGCATCGGGCGATCCGCTCTATGCAGACCCTTATGAAGGGAGTCCCTATGTTCGGGGGGCCGAACGGACGCCCGTTGGCAGTCATCGGCTTCTTGACTAGCTTCAAGGCAGCCGCAGACAAGGCGCTCGTTAACGAGGGGCTGGCCCTGGAGATCCTCCCGTTCTTTGTTGATGAACGGGTGCGAGGCATTCTTCGCCAGGCATCCCCGATGCCGGGAATGAGGGTCGCGGCCACCCCCATGGATTACTGTGGGATATTGAAGGAGCTGCTGAGCAGCTACCTCAGTGAGGACAAGTGCGAGGACCACTATCGGGCCCTTCGCACTGCCACCGCCCAGTCCTGGGAGGATGAGGAGATGTTTGGACGCCGGATCCAAGAGCTCGACTACGAGCTGGGGAAGCTCCTCGGAGAAGGGGAGCTACGGGCCATCCTGTTCGCAGGAGTACCCAACTACGTGCGGATATCCGCACGGGGCGCCAACACGGCACGGACGAACTTCAGTCGACTGATGCATATGTGCAAGTCCCTAGGGGACGCCTACCGGGTTCTACACCCGGAATGTGCCTTGGCCCCGAAGCCCAAGGGTGAGGGAGGCAAGCCCAGTCTTACCCCGGTACCGAGGCAAGAGAAGGTGGAACGTAAGGCCGCACCAGTACTGGTGGCGACCGAACATCCCCCTACCGGTGAGGATGAACCTCTAGTCGACCAACAGGGCCACCTGTTGCTACCGGCGACGCCGGTGATTGATGAGCACGGTACGGTAGCGTACATCGCCCCGGCTGGAACCCAGTTCCAGGTCAGCGAGGGCACGGGACGTCGCGTCCCGTATGTGCGGACTACGGGGTATGCCCCGGTTACGGGTAGCCCCCACCAACCCCTGCTGACATGGGCAGTGCGTACGGAGGCACCTCCGCAGATTGCGAGCCGACCCAACCGGTTGGGGGAGTCCATGTTCCGGTTGACCCAAGGACCCAAGGCCTACCAGGGAGCAGGCGCTCGGGCGCCCGAGGGAGGCAACCGCAGCTACGGGGCTACCCCGATGCGAACTCAAGGGGGGACCGGCACGTCCGGATGTATGCTGTGTGGGGATCCCCAGCACTGGGTGTCTTCCTGCCCACTCATCCCCGAGGAGTCTCGTCGGGCAGCGGCGCAACGCAAGGCATCCACCGGGGGGTATCCCGCCAGAGCACCCGGACCCGCACCGGGTAGGCAGCCAGCTCCAGGTGGAGTACTGGCCATCGAGGAGGCACCCCCTCAGCCGGATGTCCCGACGGACAGCACCCTACCAAGGGCGGGAAACGAGTAAGAGGAAGGACCACCGGGGGGCGCTGGGGTAACCCTAGCAAGCCACCCCGGAGTACCGCGGGGAAAGCCCCACGGAGAGCGCGGTTGAGCCGACGCCGCATCAACCCCCGGGTACACCTTCCGGCCCCGACGACACGGCGTCAGGGGATTGATGACCAACCACCAAGGTTGGGAGGTGAGGACGGGAAGCCCCTTCACGTTGAAACAGCCAAGGGCCCTGTCCAGGATGCCCTAGCTACCCCGGATATCGGTGTAGGCCACGTACTGTTCACCTTGGAGAACTTCAAGGTATCAGCCACACTGGGGGTTGACCCCAGTCGACACGATCGTACTACCCTGTACTGGATACAGGGGCTGGACCCAACCTTATCCGGAAGGATACCCTCCCGGGCAAGTGGCTTCCACGAGTCAGAGTGACTCGGGGACCCACCATCAAGGACGCGAATGGTCGACTCATTCGTACGACCGCAGCGATGTCGCTGCAGGTTACCATCGGGGATCTCACCACGGAAGTTGACTTCCTGGTATGTGAAACACTATCGGTGCCCTGCATACTGGGGTGCACCTTCATCAACGTTCACGTTGATGCAATCCGGCCAGGCTGGAGGACCGTCGAGCTTCAAGAAGCCGACGGGACGAAGCGAGGACACACGGCCATCGTCAGGGATCTGACGCTACAAGGAAGCCACGTTAACGTGGCTGAGGTGTACGCAAGCGTCGAGCCGAAGACACTTCGATTGGCCAAGCGAACTCGCTTTGAGCCGTTGTCAGAGACAGTCCTCCCGGTTAACTGCGACCTCGCAGGCATCTGCAGAGTCCAGTCCAACCTACGGACGTACAAGCGCCATGGGTTGACCATGGCCAACGGTCTCATAGACCTCCCAGCAGGAGGGTCGTCCCTCTTAGTGATGGCGAACTATCGCCGTAAGGCAGTCACCCTCCCGAAGGGAACTATCCTCGGGATTGCCGAACTCTACGAAGGAGAAATCCTTACCCCTGATAAGGAAGGTCAAGTGGAACCACTTGAAGTACTGGCGGTCGCCGAGACCACCGAGCGACAGCAACCCGATGACGGGAAGCCTAACCCATCGGCGGCTCCGGCGGACCTGCCGCCAAAGGACCAAGAGGCCTTGAAGGCACTGGCCGAGGCTGACCTCGACCACCTTCCCCCTTCGGTAGCCGAAGGGGTACGACGGATGCTAAGAAAGCATGACGTTATGTGGACAGGCGGGGCCTTGGGGACCATTGGGGCAACCCAACATCGTATAGACCTGGTACCAGGCGCACGACCCGCCCGCTCACAACCGCACCGAGCGGGACCTATGCAACGAGAGATCGTTGATGGAGAAGTGAAGAGGATGAGTGAAGCTAAGGTGATCCGACCTTCGATGTCGGAATGGGGTGCCCCAGTCGTTATTGTGCCGAAGAAGGATCAAACCCCTCGGTTTTGCATCGATTATCGACGCCTCAACTTGGTTACCAAGAAGGACTCATACCCTTTACCAAGGATGGATGAATGCATCGACTCCCTGGGGGAAGCTACGGTGTTTACCACCATCGACTGCAACGCCGGATACTGGCAGATCCCGGTGGCGGACGAGGATATCCCCAAGACAGCGTTCGTCTGTCACAGTGGCGTGTACGAGTTCCTAAGGATGCCCTTCGGGTTGTCCAACGCCCCCGCTACCTTCCAGCGGGCTATCGACATTATACTGTCGGGGTGAAGTGGCGTAACTGCCTAGTGTACCTCGATGACGTCATCGTCTTCTCGCGTAACATGGATGACCATGTACAACATGTTGACGAGGTACTCACCCTCTTGAGGAACGCCGGGGTAACCCTGCGTCTGAAGAAGTGCGCCTTCTTCCAACAGACGGTCGAGTATCTGGGCCACCAGATAACCCCTGGTAAACTAGGGGTACTCGAAGCCAATACCCGGGCACTCCGGGATGCCCGGTTCCATAACACCCAGACGCAGCTCAAGAGCTTCCTGGGAATGTGCAATGTATACCGACGGTTCGTCAAGGACTTCGCTCGGATAGCTAAACCGTTAACGGTTCTTACGAGCAGTACCTTACCCAAGGTACTCCAACCCCCTTCGCCTAGCGAAGAGGAGGCATTCGAGTCGCTGAAGCGAGCCCTACTAGCCCCACCCGTCCTTGCGTTACCGCATAGACGGGGTACCTTCGTCATCGATGTCGATGCGTGTGATACACAAGTGGGATGCACCCTGTTACAGGGAGAGACGTTGATCGGTTCCGATAACGTTATCCCGGACCTACGTCCGGTAGGGTACTTCAGCCGGACACTCAACCCGGCTGAGCGGAACTATAGTGCCACCGAGCGTGAATGCCTCGGAGTTATATGGGCAGTGCAACTGCTCCGTCCATACCTGGAGGGCTCCAGGTTCATCGTGAGGTCCGACCACGAACCCCTACGATGGCTCCTCAACCTGGTGACAAGGATTCGATAGCCATGGAGGCTAGCCCGATGGAGGCTGAAGATGGCCGAGCACGACTACCGCACGGTGTATAAGGCTGGGTCAACCCACCACCTCGGAGACGCGTTGTCTCGACTCGACACCCCGAGCGGGGATACCCGCCCGGTGGACGAGGACATCCCGGTAGTACCGGTGTGCATGGTGGGTAATGCTACCCAGGGTATGGCTGACCATACCATGGCACACCTGGCGTGCCCATTGACCCTCGCGGACTTCCGCGAGGCACAGGCCAACGACGATGACTGTAGGCGTCATCGTGCTAACCTCCTGGCCGGTACGGCCGGCATCTTCTCCGAGAACGAAGACGGACTCATATACCGGCGGGCACCCGCCGATGGACGACATCAAGTCGTGGTTCCCGTGTCCTTACGGCAAGCCGTCATGAAACGAGAACATGAGAACCCTACAGCCGGACACCCGGGGGGTTCACGTATGTTCGCAGCAATGCGAAGGTCCTTCTACTGGCCAGCAATGGCCGTCGACGTGGTCGACCACGTAAGGGGATGCCACCCCTGTGCACGTAATCGCATGAGTCTACATAGGCGGGCGTCTGCCATGAAGCTATTCCCACCTGATGGGCCCAACGAGCAAGTCGCTATCGACATACTCGGGCCACTTCCGATAACGGAAGAAACGAACAGGTACATCCTGGTCATGTCTGACCGCTTCACCAAGCTGTCACGAGCAGCAGCCATCCCGAATGATACGGCATACACGATTATGAACGCAGTGGTTGACCACTGGATCAGTGCATACGGAGTCATGAAGCAACTCCTCTCCGATAACGGAGCAAACCTTACGTCGGCATTCTGCACTAAGGTCCTGGGCATGTTCGGTATCGAACCACGTCGGGCATCCGACTACCACCCGCAGTCCAACGGGCAGGTGGAGCGGTTCAACCGCACCATCGTAAAGATGCTACAGTGCTACGTGGCCGAGCACACGAACACTTGGGACAGGCTTCTGTCCGTACTCACCCTGGCATACAATGCCAGGCCACATCGGAGCACAAACATCGCCCCACTGGAATGGGTCATGCCACTAGGCGTCGGTAACTTGACGCTGCCACCCGGCAGGTGCACGCGGTATGATACACCGAAGGGCCGACCCGCCGAACGCATCCACCTAGCTTGGTTGGCCAAGCTATCGTGGATGATTCCTAAGCTCAAGGGTGCCCTTGACAGAACACAACTTCGATATAAGAAGAACTTCGACGCCCGACTACGGGTGCGCAACGCAACCCTGGTAACAGGTGACTGGGTCTACATCAGACACCAGAAGTTCCGGGGCAATAAGCTCATGCAACCGGTCAAGGGACCGTATCAGATCCTCCACAGAGATGACCACTCTGTTATCTTACACTCCGATACGGAGATTCAACGCATCAGCATGAATGATGTCACACCTGCTCCGATGCCGGAACAGCCTCAGCCGGTACCGGCTGGGTTGCTACATGAAGCTCTTACAACCCACCGGTCAGATGACCCGGTGGGACCGGATGGGATTCCATACCAAGTAGAGAGCGTGGTCGGACACACCGACCCGGACCTACCAGGACCCTGGTACGTCAAGGTTATGTGGGTCGGATACGACTCACCCACCTGGGAACAGGCGGCAAATATACCCCGCCAACTCCTCATGCCGTACATGAGGCGACGACGCCTACTGTAACAACCCAACGACACCGACTTCGGCTGTT
>CM020619.1:31183752-31245190 GCA_009829735.1 Pyropia yezoensis | reverse complement strand
GGACCCGTAGCGAGCCCAACGCCACGTCGGGAAGGGTTCGAGGAACTGGAAGGGTGGAGCCTGAGTCGGCTCCACACCCCCGAGGTCGGAGTCGCGACCCGCGGGGAGGACGTCGGCACAGCTCGCCCGCGGCTTCGAGGGGCTCCTCGATGAGCACCACGACGAGTCGTCGCCGATGACGTCGCCCACCCAGAGCCAGGGGGCGACGTAGAGGGAGTAACTCCCTCCGCGTAGGGAAGGGAAGGGTCCCCCAACCCCTCACGCAGGAGCAGCTGCCCCTGCACCAGAGTATGGGTGACATGGACGAACTCCCGGGTGGCTCACTCTCCAACCCGGCTCTGAACGCTTGTTGCGGCGGAGGAAGGGGTCCAGCTGCGCCCAATCGAGTCGATTGTGCAGGGTGACCATACCCTTGAGGAGGAACGGAGCCAGGTCCCCCGCGCCCAAGGCTAACCAGTGGAAGCCAAGGGTTTCCATACCCTCCACCACAGCCGGTGGAGGTGCCACAGGTAACCCGATGGACTACATCGGAGTACCAGCCCCGAGCCACCACGACCACCCAGTGCGTGGCGAGGTAGGCGAAGACCCGGTTGCCCTCCGAGCTGGAGCGTAGCACGGAGCCAAAGTAGGCAACGAGGAGGGGGATCCGAGCCGGAAACCACAAGGTACCTCCACTGTCTCCCACCACCCTGGGAGAAGAGGGTACTGGTGCTCACGCTCCTCCAGAGGTACGTGGGTGAACTCCACCCGCGACCCGTGGATGAGGAAGCCCGAGGAGCCCCGGAGTCGGAACTCCTCTCGCACCACACCGTGTTGGGCGTGGGCGTCCTCTCCGCCCAGGTAGGGACGAGGAAGGACACACCACTCGGTAGACACCACCGCGTGGGTGTCGTCGATCTCCACGTCGCCCGACCCCATGGCGAGGGAGGTTGACAACGCCTGGACTTCAGGCGCGTCCGCCAGGCAGAGTAGCGCTGGTAGGTCGCAGACCACCCCATCAGGTAGAGTCACCTGGTTGGGGTACCGACGAGTCCGGCGGTACCATACGTCGGTCCGCCGTGGCTCGGGGATGATCAAGTAGACATCCTTAAGCTTGCAGTCGGGAAGCTCCCCGACTGACTTGGGAGGCGCCCAGGCTCGGGACCCCATAGGAGGACGGGGCCGCGGCGGGAGTAGCAGCCGCGACTCAGGAAGGCGGGGGATGGGAGTCACATCCCCTTCCGCCACCGGGTTGGAAGACCCATCCCCCGGTGGGACCACAGCCGAGGGGGCAGTAGGAGGTGATGGAGCGGGGACGGTTGAGGCGGCCGCCTCCGACCCTCGCCCGGGACGAGTCGTCTCCATGGCCGACCCCCGGCTGAGAGACGCCTCAGTCCCGAGGGCCTCCTCTCCCGCCCGTCGCTTGTCCGATAGAGACGTCGGGGACGGGGACAAAGGCCGACTCGGCTCACCCGCCATCTTGAATATCCTTGACCAACTCGGTGAGGTTGAGCACGGGGGGGGATACGACCCGCTCCCCCTCCTTGACCGCCACCAGGTTATCTCAACCTGGGGCCTTGAACGACAGGAGGGGGACACGACCCACACCCCCCAACGACAACAAAGAAGCCCGACACAAGGGGCAGCGCGGGGAAAACACAACCCCGCCGACGAAGAGCAACAAGGGGGGACGCAACCCACGCCCCCACCGACAACGAAGACGCCCGACACAGGGGCAGGGAGGGGGAAGACACCACCCCAAGCTGCGACACAAACCGCACGGCGGGAAGAGACAGACCCGCCGACGCGAGGGAGCAGCGGCGGGAGGACACACACCCGCCCACACATACGAAGGGGAGAGAAGACCCCGCACCGGCGGCCGAGTACCACCGCCGGCGACCGAGTGCAACACCCCAACTCGGGGTGCGCACACCCCTCAACCCTGACTAGAAGGGAGAGGGAAAGGAGTGAGGAACACCCCGCAGAGAGCCAGCTGGGGGTGGATCGAGCTCTAAGGGGGGACACAACCCGACCCCCGAGAGCAACCGTACCCCAACTGAAGGGGCAGGTGCAGGTCGACGTTCCGAGTGAGAACGTCGACGCCCTACTCCTCCAGTTGAGGGGGGGGTGTGGCGGAGGAACGCCGACACCCAGGTTAGGGGGCCCACCCACACGGGAGTCCACCCGTGGAGCACCCTGACCAGGTGGGGGACGACTTTCCCCCACACCTGTTTCGCGTGGGGGGCTCCTCTACCCAGTGTTAGGGCAGAGAGCGCTCCCCACGGAGAGGGACTGCCTCTCCGGAGGGCCCCGCCGGACGCGAGTGCAACCCCGGCGTAACCCTGGTGCACGCTAGACGCCAGCGATGCACCGTACTTTGCATCCCGACTCGGGAATTGCATCCTCCTCTCCCGGTCACTGCGACTCGCAGCTGATTGGACGTCCACCGGGACGGCTGGACTTTTGAGATGGGGGAAATGTGGGAGATTGGGCCGGAATTCGGTACCAATACTTTGGAAATTCGGGTCAAGTGGACCTGACCGGAAGTCGAAATTCACCCGACCCACGATGGTGAAACTTCTGACTTCTGGACGGAAATTCGACTAGGACTTCCGACATACTAGAGCAGGGTAATGCTGCTGGTATTTGTTTCTTGGGATTTTTGCACGGGAGCCAGACGGATTTCTACGCTTTGAGTGCTTTGCATGTGGAGTGATATGATTGGTTTGTTTGAGGGTTCATTTCCTGAGTGTTTTGAGAGGTTGCGTGAGCGTGTGAGGAGGGTTGATAAGGCGGGACAGCAAGGCGGGGAGGGCCCACCTTGGCTGGCCAAGCAAGTAAACACCGTCTGGCTCCGACACATCTTGTTCGTGCCTTGGTGAGCTGACCCGTTCACCACACGCAAGTTCCGTGTTCGGCTGTGTGGAGGTGCTTGCTTCCGGTGTCCCAAGTTGGGATATCGGCAATACTCCTCTTCCTTCCCTGACTCGGGGTTGGTGGTTGGGAGTACTGCTACAACGCCGGGAACCAGTAGGGGACCTCAACTTGAGGCCACCACTCGGGCTTCTTCGGATAGTATTGCTCCTTACTGGCAGCAGACTGCTGAGGGAACTCAAGTTGAGCCGAGGTCACCAAGTAGGGACCTCGCCGAAAGTCTTCTCCATCCGCACATCAAAGTGATGAGTGTGCGGATCGGCCTCGTGAAGGTACGGGGGCGAGTTGCCACCGCGTCCCAAGTAAAGGTCGGCAAGTCGCCGGGACCCGGGATAGTTCCCCGCGGTCCACCATGGCCTTGGCCCGCTGTACGTCTTCGACCTCCTCGTCGTCCAGGAAGGCAAACTGGTCCGTCCTGAGGCCGGTAGGGAACCCGACCCTACGGGGATACTTCTCCCGTAGGCGGTCCCATACCCGGCCCATCGCTGCGCCAAGTCGGCCACAGCGAAGAACAGTCAACCCCTCCTCAAAAAGAGAGGCCAAGCGGGGTAAAACCAGCGCCCCAAGGCCTCACGCGGGACAACATGTCCCGCCTCCGGGGGAGATCCCGCCGTCAACCCAAAGCCGGGTGACGCGGGAGTCCCATCCCCCGGAGCGATCGCGGAGCCCCCGCCGGAAGTCCCGGCGGGCGCTGCACCGTAGGAGGTGTCCTCCATACGCTCGTCGAGAGAGTCCGTCTCCACTCCCGGGGTCGCCATGGCTCTCCCCAAGCTGGGGAGAGACGCTCTGGCCATCGCAGCACGAGACCCGCCTCGAGTTGAGGGGACTCGGATCGTGGGTAGACGGGTGGCCTCCCAGCGTGGGGCGGCCCCGTGGAAGGTGAAGGGGAGGTGGTGGCGATGGTGAAGTGTGAACCGAGGAGAGCAAGCTGCCGAGTGGGCAAGCTTGAGGAGAGCGGCGGTCAACGTGACCGCCTCCACGTCCACGTTACGTACTCGAGGGGGGACAGCAAGTCGCGCCCCCAACGCCGAGACGTGCGTTTACGCACCCCCTCACAGGGCCGACCGGGTGGGTCGGAACTGAGGAGAGGGGAGTGTGGCAGTATTGACCCCCAGGTAGGGGGGCAACACGTGCCATGCAAGGGGCGGCAGGCCACTAGCCTGACCCGTTCCTCCCCCTGCATTTGGGTCCATATTCCCTAAGTTTGGGATAGTTAGCTTAGTAGTAAATCCAACTTGGATTTGAGGGTTTTCTGCATTTATCGTCTTGAATCTTCGTGTGGCCCGGTGGGCAGGTGCTGGGGTGGGAGATTCTGAGTGGCGAGACTCTGAGGGGACCCTGGGGGGATAAGGGGAGGGACAGCGGGGCTTGGCCTCGCTTCCCCGTCCCGACCAAGAAACTGTTGGCCCACACACCATCCTCTCGTTTCGTCGTGGGGGGATTGCCCCGCAACAGGGATAGCGTGTGTGCGACTTGCACTTCTTCCGGTTCCCCCGACACGGGAGGCAGCCCTTGTACACCGCCCCAACTTGGGTGTCGTGTGTGCAAGTGGTTTTTGCCACATGTACCTGGCGCAAGGCGCGGCCGCTGCCCCCAACTAGAGGTCGCGGCTACCCTCGGGCTCCGCCGACTCGGCGTCTCCCTTCTCTTCCTCCAGTTCCGTACCAGCGGCACGGGGACATCCCGATCGGCGTTGCAGTCGAGTCGTTCAGGCCCGTGTCCCCCAACGTGGGGGCCAGTCTACTTACGATCTACCCCCAGTTGGTGTTGCCGACGGCGCCTTTGACGTCGGAGGTGATGATCACCACATCGGTGCATACGATGTCGTGGATGTCCGCGTCGGCCGCCACCCTCCAAGCGTTGGAGGCTACTCAACTGGAGGAGTGCTCTCGAACAGTCATCTCGACCGTGAGTTGCGACTCGGTAGCGGGGTTCATGACGGCCGAGTTGTCTCGTATCGGCTCGAGCATGCCTTTGTCGGCCCCAGTTGGGCGCGGCAAGTGTCGAACGAGCCGGGCATACTCACCTCCTCGCCGTCATCGCCGCCACTGGCGGCGCTCTCCCTCCGTATCGGAAGGCGAGCTGTCTTGTTCCGTGTCGGACTCATCCACCCCGTCCAGCACCGAGTCCGTCATGCGTCTGCGTCGCCAACTAGCGCGCAAGACAAAGCAGGTTGGTAGCCGTAGTCGTCGTCACCCTCTCGACCATGTTGGTCACGACGGTTCCGACTTGAAACCGCCGGCCTCACCGACGTGATTCTCGCCGTTCCCTCTACATGAGGTTGGGGGTTGTCAGGGTGAGGAGTCTAGCATGCATGACTCGTAGGCAGCTGCCTTTGTTGTGAGAGCGAGAGGGTTAAGGCTCCAGTTAAAGCCACTTTACGTACAACTTCGACTTGAAGCACACTCTTGGCACAGCCACTTGACCTTCCCTTACGTTGAGGGAGGACAGTCCGGGTTGGTATTGATCCGGCGCAGTACGCCCGGACTCTCTCAGCTGGGAGGACCTCTACCTACTCTCAAGTATCGTCCATGGCACGAAATCCATAAACAACGCACCCTCAACATGAGGCGGTCAGGATCCTCATCCCAGCCGTGGTCGACGAACTTGTCGAACACGTACTCCTGCGGGCCCTGGTTGGCCGCAGGCAGCAAAGGCAAACGCCACGCTTTCAGTGCACGCACTCAAGCCGGGTCGCCTGCAGGGGGTGATGCAACTTTCACAACGTCCTGTCCGTTTACGGTACGGATCCCATCGTCACTTTCGATGGTGAACCGCCGCCCATCAGTACGAAGGACATGGTATCGTCCCTTCGTCTGAAACACCAGCTTACCCCCAGTCAGGGTATGCGAATGTGGCAGCACCCAGTCACCCGGCTTGGGGACGTGCTTGGCGTTACGCAATTTCTTGTTGAAAGCACGCTTGTAGCGCTTCTGCGCCCTCTCCACCTCAGCCCTGACTTTATGGATGAGCCTCTCGAGCCTTGAAGCAAACTCCGTCTTGCTCTCAGTAGGAGTAGGTGTCCTGCCACCGGCCTCCCCAGTTGGGAGTGACCGCCGTACAGCAATAGACCGCGAGCGGCGTGGATTCACAAAAGAAGGGGTGCTTCCCCCGTATGAGACTGAACCTGCGAGTGGTAGGCCGTAGGCAAGATAAAAATGTATTGGTACCACTTGTTCCCGTGCTCACTCGCATGGTGGCGCAGTTGCCTAACAATATTTTTGTTGAAGCGCTTCACCTGCCCATTAGTTTGTGGTGGTAGGGTTTGGCATAGTCTGCCCGGACCCAACATGTCCAGCACTCCCTGAAACAGACCGGACGCAAATTGCGGTCCGTTGTCTGATAGCGTACTATCTGGGATGCGATACGCGGCAACCTAGTGATCTAGGAAGGCGGACACGACCGACATGGCCGTGATCTCTGCCAGTGGGATCGCTCGCGTAAGTTTCGTGAAGCGATTGCAGATGACCAGGAGGTACTGGTTGCCCTCCTCGGTCACTGGCAGGGGCCCAAGGATGTCCATTGCCAACGCGGCGAAGGGCTCCTTAGCCGGGAACAGCAACATGACCGTAGTTTGCCGCCGTTCTAGCAATATGGTTGTCCGTATTGCGACCCTAATATCAGGGGGCTACTTCTAATCCTTAACTTTCAATTTGAGAGTCGAGCTGGTCACGGTTATCTATAAGTTACGTATGACCAGAGGGACTTGCATCTTGGGTGGAGGGTAGTAGTAGTGTCTCCGAGGGTTTATAACGAGGGGGCCGGCGGCGAATCCACCGCCGGCCAAGGTAGAACAACAAACCCCTCCCATTTGGGCTCCCATCTTGGTCCCGTGGCTTGCGCTCCAAGGACAGCAACCTTGGCCTCCCGGTGACGTTGGTGCCGATCCCCCTTGGTGAGTGTTCCCTGAGAGTGGACGTGCGACTGATTCCTATTGTGCTACATTGGAGGAGCAGCAGGGGACGGGTTTCCGTCACCCTTGTGGTGAACGCCGTCTTCGGCCCTGGCACACGGATAGGGATCCGGTCCTTTTCTTGTACTCGTGGTGTTGCGACCTGATCGATTGTGTTGAGTTTTTACCTCTGACTGTGATCTACTGTTACTCTCCCCCAACTACCCCCTCGCTCTCTTATTCGTGGTGATCGTTACGTCGGTTGACTGATTGTGACTATGTCTACCCAAGAGACGGGGAACGTTCAAGATGACGGATCGGCGTCGACGCCGACTCCGGAGGTGACTACGGGAACCGGGATCGGGAACCCGATCGACAACATTGAGACGCCAATGCTTTCCGGTGCCGGATCGACGTTTGGCACGGCTCGGACGGCAGGAGGCGGGGGCCCGCCTCAACTGTCGTCGACCGACCTCACTCCGCCGCCTCCTTCACCAGGGGATTCCCTGATGGCATCATTGGCCCGCATCGAGGCCCGGTTTTCCGGGCTCGACGCCCGTCAAGATCGGACGGAGGACGCAATGGCAGTGTTGATGTCAACACGGCACACGACGGGACCCCGTCGTGTTCCTCCCACACCGGTACGGTTCGAACCGGCCGGACTACTTTCGGAGTCCACCAGGGTCAACCCCGGTGTTGCTACTCCTGGACAACCCCCGGACACAATGGGGTATGGGTCCGACTCGTCGGCAGAGTTGGAACGGAGTCACACGGAGCGATACGCTCGGAGCACCCGAAGCGGACTCCGCGGACACGACCCGGCGGATACGTACGCCGGGGGAGAGTCGGTTATTGGGGGAGGAGGTACCCTCTCGCAGTACCCCCACGACGAAGGAGGCCAGGCAACTCGGGTTCCCGAGGTGCCGACGCCTGAAGTACCATCTTCAGTGGTGGAAGCTATGACCGCGCAGGTAACTGCGAGCCTACTGAAGCGGATGGAGTCCGATGAGTTCGCTCATCAACTGGCTAAGCGACTGGATATCCAGGACGCTGACACGGAGATCGTCAACGAGGTCTTCCGGTCGGTTCCTACTCCGAAACGTTATCGTTTGGAGGACCGCTCTACCACCGTATCGGAATCGATGCGTAATACGTCGCATCGGGCGATCCGCTCTATGCAGACCCTTATGAAGGGAGTCCCTATGTTCGGGGGGCCGAACGGACGCCCGTTGGCAGTCATCGGCTTCTGACTAGCTTCAAGGCAGCCGCAGACAAGGCGCTCGTTAACGAGGGGCTGGCCCTGGAGATCCTCCCGTTCTTTGTTGATGAACGGGTGCGAGGCATTCTTCGCCCAGGCATCCCCGATGCCGGGAATGAGGGTCGCGGCCACCCCCATGGATTACTGTGGGATATTGAAGGAGCTGCTGAGCAGCTACCTCAGTGAGGACAAGTGCGAGGACCACTATCGGGCCCTTCGCACTGCCACCGCCCAGTCCTGGGAGGATGAGGAGATGTTTGGACGCCGGATCCAAGAGCTCGACTACGAGCTGGGGAAGCTCCTCGGAGAAGGGGAGCTACGGGCCATCCTGTTCGCAGGAGTACCCAACTACGTGCGGATATCCGCACGGGGCGCCAACACGGCACGGACGAACTTCAGTCGACTGATGCATATGTGCAAGTCCCTAGGGGACGCCTACCGGGTTCTACACCCGGAATGTGCCTTGGCCCCGAAGCCCAAGGGTGAGGGAGGCAAGCCCAGTCTTACCCCGGTACCGAGGCAAGAGAAGGTGGAACGTAAGGCCGCACCAGTACTGGTGGCGACCGAACATCCCCCTACCGGTGAGGATGAACCTCTAGTCGACCAACAGGGCCACCTGTTGCTACCGGCGACGCCGGTGATTGATGAGCACGGTACGGTAGCGTACATCGCCCCGGCTGGAACCCAGTTCCAGGTCAGCGAGGGCACGGGACGTCGCGTCCCGTATGTGCGGACTACGGGGTATGCCCCGGTTACGGGTAGCCCCCACCAACCCCTGCTGACATGGGCAGTGCGTACGGAGGCACCTCCGCAGATTGCGAGCCGACCCAACCGGTTGGGGGAGTCCATGTTCCGGTTGACCCAAGGACCCAAGGCCTACCAGGGAGCAGGCGCTCGGGCGCCCGAGGGAGGCAACCGCAGCTACGGGGCTACCCCGATGCGAACTCAAGGGGGGACCGGCACGTCCGGATGTATGCTGTGTGGGGATCCCCAGCACTGGGTGTCTTCCTGCCCACTCATCCCCGAGGAGTCTCGTCGGGCAGCGGCGCAACGCAAGGCATCCACCGGGGGTATCCCGCCAGAGCACCCGGACCCGCACCGGGTAGGCAGCCAGCTCCAGGTGGAGTACTGGCCATCGAGGAGGCACCCCCTCAGCCGGATGTCCCGACGGACAGCACCCTACCAAGGGCGGGAAACGAGTAAGAGGAAGGACCACCGGGGGGCGCTGGGGTAACCCTAGCAAGCCACCCCGGAGTACCGCGGGGAAAGCCCCACGGAGAGCGCGGTTGAGCCGACGCCGCATCAACCCCCGGGTACACCTTCCGGCCCCGACGACACGGCGTCAGGGGATTGATGACCAACCACCAAGGTTGGGAGGTGAGGACGGGAAGCCCCTTCACGTTGAAACAGCCAAGGGCCCTGTCCAGGATGCCCTAGCTACCCCGGATATCGGTGTAGGCCACGTACTGTTCACCTTGGAGAACTTCAAGGTATCAGCCACACTGGGGGTTGACCCCCAGTCGACACGATCGTACTACCCTGTACTGGATACAGGGGCTGGACCCAACCTTATCCGGAAGGATACCCTCCCGGGCAAGTGGCTTCCACGAGTCAGAGTGACTCGGGGACCCACCATCAAGGACGCGAATGGTCGACTCATTCGTACGACCGCAGCGATGTCGCTGCAGGTTACCATCGGGGATCTCACCACGGAAGTTGACTTCCTGGTATGTGAAACACTATCGGTGCCCTGCATACTGGGGTGCACCTTCATCAACGTTCACGTTGATGCAATCCGGCCAGGCTGGAGGACCGTCGAGCTTCAAGAAGCCGACGGGACGAAGCGAGGACACACGGCCATCGTCAGGGATCTGACGCTACAAGGAAGCCACGTTAACGTGGCTGAGGTGTACGCAAGCGTCGAGCCGAAGACACTTCGATTGGCCAAGCGAACTCGCTTTGAGCCGTTGTCAGAGACAGTCCTCCCGGTTAACTGCGACCTCGCAGGCATCTGCAGAGTCCAGTCCAACCTACGGACGTACAAGCGCCATGGGTTGACCATGGCCAACGGTCTCATAGACCTCCCAGCAGGAGGGTCGTCCCTCTTAGTGATGGCGAACTATCGCCGTAAGGCAGTCACCCTCCCGAAGGGAACTATCCTCGGGATTGCCGAACTCTACGAAGGAGAAATCCTTACCCCTGATAAGGAAGGTCAAGTGGAACCACTTGAAGTACTGGCGGTCGCCGAGACCACCGAGCGACAGCAACCCGATGACGGGAAGCCTAACCCATCGGCGGCTCCGGCGGACCTGCCGCCAAAGGACCAAGAGGCCTTGAAGGCACTGGCCGAGGCTGACCTCGACCACCTTCCCCCTTCGGTAGCCGAAGGGGTACGACGGATGCTAAGAAAGCATGACGTTATGTGGACAGGCGGGGCCTTGGGGACCATTGGGGCAACCCAACATCGTATAGACCTGGTACCAGGCGCACGACCCGCCCGCTCACAACCGCACCGAGCGGGACCTATGCAACGAGAGATCGTTGATGGAGAAGTGAAGAGGATGAGTGAAGCTAAGGTGATCCGACCTTCGATGTCGGAATGGGGTGCCCCAGTCGTTATTGTGCCGAAGAAGGATCAAACCCCTCGGTTTTGCATCGATTATCGACGCCTCAACTTGGTTACCAAGAAGGACTCATACCCTTTACCAAGGATGGATGAATGCATCGACTCCCTGGGGGAAGCTACGGTGTTTACCACCATCGACTGCAACGCCGGATACTGGCAGATCCCGGTGGCGGACGAGGATATCCCCAAGACAGCGTTCGTCTGTCACAGTGGCGTGTACGAGTTCCTAAGGATGCCCTTCGGGTTGTCCAACGCCCCCGCTACCTTCCAGCGGGCTATCGACATTATACTGTCGGGGGTGAAGTGGCGTAACTGCCTAGTGTACCTCGATGACGTCATCGTCTTCTCGCGTAACATGGATGACCATGTACAACATGTTGACGAGGTACTCACCCTCTTGAGGAACGCCGGGGTAACCCTGCGTCTGAAGAAGTGCGCCTTCTTCCAACAGACGGTCGAGTATCTGGGCCACCAGATAACCCCTGGTAAACTAGGGGTACTCGAAGCCAATACCCGGGCACTCCGGGATGCCCGGTTCCATAACACCCAGACGCAGCTCAAGAGCTTCCTGGGAATGTGCAATGTATACCGACGGTTCGTCAAGGACTTCGCTCGGATAGCTAAACCGTTAACGGTTCTTACGAGCAGTACCTTACCCAAGGTACTCCAACCCCCTTCGCCTAGCGAAGAGGAGGCATTCGAGTCGCTGAAGCGAGCCCTACTAGCCCCACCCGTCCTTGCGTTACCGCATAGACGGGGTACCTTCGTCATCGATGTCGATGCGTGTGATACACAAGTGGGATGCACCCTGTTACAGGGAGAGACGTTGATCGGTTCCGATAACGTTATCCCGGACCTACGTCCGGTAGGGTACTTCAGCCGGACACTCAACCCGGCTGAGCGGAACTATAGTGCCACCGAGCGTGAATGCCTCGGAGTTATATGGGCAGTGCAACTGCTCCGTCCATACCTGGAGGGCTCCAGGTTCATCGTGAGGTCCGACCACGAACCCCTACGATGGCTCCTCAACCTTGGTGACAAGGATTCCGATAGCCATGGGAGGCTAGCCCGATGGAGGCTGAAGATGGCCGAGCACGACTACCGCACGGTGTATAAGGCTGGGTCAACCCACCACCTCGGAGACGCATTGTCTCGACTCGACACCCCGAGCGGGGATACCCGCCCGGTGGACGAGGACATCCCGGTAGTACCGGTGTGCATGGTGGGTAATGCTACCCAGGGTATGGCTGACCATACCATGGCACACCTGGCGTGCCCATTGACCCTCGCGGACTTCCGCGAGGCACAGGCCAACGACGATGACTGTAGGCGTCATCGTGCTAACCTCCTGGCCGGTACGGCCGGCATCTTCTCCGAGAACGAAGACGGACTCATATACCGGCGGGCACCCGCCGATGGACGACATCAAGTCGTGGTTCCCGTGTCCTTACGGCAAGCCGTCATGAAACGAGAACATGAGAACCCTACAGCCGGACACCCGGGGGGTTCACGTATGTTCGCAGCAATGCGAAGGTCCTTCTACTGGCCAGCAATGGCCGTCGACGTGGTCGACCACGTAAGGGGATGCCACCCCTGTGCACGTAATCGCATGAGTCTACATAGGCGGGCGTCTGCCATGAAGCTATTCCCACCTGATGGGCCCAACGAGCAAGTCGCTATCGACATACTCGGGCCACTTCCGATAACGGAAGAAACGAACAGGTACATCCTGGTCATGTCTGACCGCTTCACCAAGCTGTCACGAGCAGCAGCCATCCCGAATGATACGGCATACACGATTATGAACGCAGTGGTTGACCACTGGATCAGTGCATACGGAGTCATGAAGCAACTCCTCTCCGATAACGGAGCAAACCTTACGTCGGCATTCTGCACTAAGGTCCTGGGCATGTTCGGTATCGAACCACGTCGGGCATCCGACTACCACCCGCAGTCCAACGGGCAGGTGGAGCGGTTCAACCGCACCATCGTAAAGATGCTACAGTGCTACGTGGCCGAGCACACGAACACTTGGGACAGGCTTCTGTCCGTACTCACCCTGGCATACAATGCCAGGCCACATCGGAGCACAAACATCGCCCCACTGGAATGGGTCATGCCACTAGGCGTCGGTAACTTGACGCTGCCACCCGGCAGGTGCACGCGGTATGATACACCGAAGGGCCGACCCGCCGAACGCATCCACCTAGCTTGGTTGGCCAAGCTATCGTGGATGATTCCTAAGCTCAAGGGTGCCCTTGACAGAACACAACTTCGATATAAGAAGAACTTCGACGCCCGACTACGGGTGCGCAACGCAACCCTGGTAACAGGTGACTGGGTCTACATCAGACACCAGAAGTTCCGGGGCAATAAGCTCATGCAACCGGTCAAGGGACCGTATCAGATCCTCCACAGAGATGACCACTCTGTTATCTTACACTCCGATACGGAGATTCAACGCATCAGCATGAATGATGTCACACCTGCTCCGATGCCGGAACAGCCTCAGCCGGTACCGGCTGGGTTGCTACATGAAGCTCTTACAACCCACCGGTCAGATGACCCGGTGGGACCGGATGGGATTCCATACCAAGTAGAGAGCGTGGTCGGACACACCGACCCGGACCTACCAGGACCCTGGTACGTCAAGGTTATGTGGGTCGGATACGACTCACCCACCTGGGAACAGGCGGCAAATATACCCCGCCAACTCCTCATGCCGTACATGAGGCGACGACGCCTACTGTAACAACCCAACCGACACCGACTTCGGCTGTTGGGGGGTGAGGCTCATACCTACTAAGTAGGGTGTGACATGGTTACGGCAGACTTAGGTTTCTAAGTCAAGTCAGACTTAGGTTTCTAAGTCAAATCAGACTTAGGCTTCTAAGTCGAACCAAGCTTAGGTAACTAAGTAGAGCTAAGCTTAGGTAACTAAGTAAAACCTGAACCTTAATAAGTTAACTTAAAGGTAAAGGCTAACTCCGATAATATCGAAGTAACTAGGGAGCTTACACGGGAGGATGACCTCCCCAAGCCAAGACACCAAGTGAGGGAGGATGACCTCCCCAAGCACGAACCTACCGGAAGAAGTTGGACGGGAGGCAAGGCACCACTGAGCCAGAAGGGGTACTCCCCAGGGCAGCAAACAGAGGCAAGCAATGCCCCCAAAGGGGATGAGTTTATACTCACTACTACCCGGCTACCATAAGGGTTGCCGGGGCCCTCTCCCGCACAAACAATAGCACTCCTCAGTGGGTAGACCCACTGCCCGAGGGAGGCCACTCACGCGTAAGCGCGTAGACCTCCGTGCTCCACCGGTCGGCAACGTCACGACGGTCGACCACCCGAGTTACCTCGGTGCATAGCTGGACGAGGGTGCTGCGGCCAGCCTCCACGTCCTCCGGAGCTTTCTGGAGGCGGTCCAGCACGCCACCGAAGCAACGCGCTGACCCAACCAGAGCAGCACCTGGGGGGATATCCCCCCAGCTAACAGAGAGACCCCCACGCATTGCGCGGGTAACAAGGGCGTCAACGCCCTCATACCAGAGACGGGGACCCCCGTCATGTAGGACAGGGGCGGGAGGTGACACTGGCGCAGCCAGAGGAGCCACAGGAGCCGACACGGCTACCACCGGAGCCGGTGGCACCTGATACGAGGCCCGGTAGGACCCTACCGAAGGGGCCCCACCGTAACCACGGCGGTACTCCGCCCGACGACGGGACACCTCACGCTCCCCACCCACAGAACCCCACTCTCGGGGACGACGGCCAACCGCCGCCGGCATCGGGTTACCGAACCACGGAGCAAGGACCTGAAGAGGGTCATGGATGACCATGGGAATACCCAGGTCAGCAACAGCCTCGGTGGATGCCCACCCATGGCAACTGGGCTCACCCGGCTGAGTACGCCGGACACGCAACGAGTGACGAGGCAAGGGGGCAGCCCCAGCCTGCGGGTCCCGGTACGGGGGAAGGGCCAACACCCCAGCCCAGTTCACGGCATCGTGAACAGCCAGCAGGGCTTCGAACTCCCGGGCCAACCCGGTCTTGGCGGCTATCAGATCCACGCCCAACTGCGCGATGTGCCGACGGACACCCGTCGGAAGATGAAACAGACGACCCTGCCGGCAGACGGACAGCAAGAAGGATGAAGCCTGCCCGAGGGTAACCTCAAGGGTGAAGGTACCCTGCAACGGGTGGACCGGACGGGAGGCCAACACACTCTTGAAGTAGCGGAGACAGGAGCCGGTGTCAAACCGGAAAGCAGGGGCGGGTTCCCACCCCTCCTGCCACAGAGGCGGGCGCACGGGAGTGTATACCGGCGCACGACCGTTGCCGGTCTGCAACGCACACGTTATATCGGTGCGGAACGCATCCGCCCAGCGGAGTCCATGGACTCCTGCACAGTTAGGCCTCGAACCCGAGCCACCAGGTCGGACATCGACATGGCGGGTTGACCCGCCGCCACGGCGACGCCGCCACCCAACGGGGCAACCCGGGCAGGACCAGGAAGAATCGGGGGCGCCGGGGGACGCACCACCGGCAGAGGGGCCGACGTCGAAGATGGACGAGGCCGAGGAGGAAGAAGAAGGGCGGGCGCCCGCCCGGAGTAACTCCCGGTGTCAACCGCCATGGGAGAAGGAGCGTCTTGACCGCTCGACACCCGCGGCACCGCAGGTACGGTACCGGCGCCGGCACCACCCGTCGGCGTAGCCCCCGCCTCGGAAGTGGAAGGCACTTGGACAGCCTCCGGAGCCGGAGCCCCGGCCGTGCGGACACCCGCACCGTCTTGACCCGCCGCACCGGGTGTCGCACCGCCACCACCACCCGCGTCAACGTCGGGACCGCCTCGAGGAGTCACCGCCCGGACACCCGGACCACCTTGACCAGCCGGAGTCGGCTGCGGGTCGCCACCTCCGCCGCAGGGCGGACCATCTTGAGGTAGCTGCGGTGAGCCGGCACCGGCACCAGGCTCCATCCGGGCAGCCGGCAGAGAGGGGGTAGAAGCCGCCACGCGCGGTTGACCGCCGGGTTGACCTCCGGCCGACGGCACCGTCGTGCCGCTGCACACGGACGACAGTCCTCCGGCCGACAGACGGACGGACACCGCAGGCCCGTCGTCGTCAGAC
Organism: Pyropia yezoensis; assembly: GCA_009829735.1. Taxonomy (NCBI): domain Eukaryota; phylum Rhodophyta; class Bangiophyceae; order Bangiales; family Bangiaceae; genus Pyropia; species Pyropia yezoensis. Next base: position 31,229,366 of record CM020619.1, on the reverse strand, counting down.
GAGCTCACCCCGTAACGCGCGGCGTCGGGACCGACAGGCGCGTCGTCCTCCATCTCCTCCCCGATCAGGAGGTCTTCCTCCTCTCCAAGCACCTGGGAATAGGACATGATAACGGGTGCAGAGTCCCCCGCGCCCACAAGCCGTCGACGGCTACGACCCGGTACGGTGGGATAACCGAGACGAGCCAGGGAAGCGCAGGCACCCGCGCTTATGACCACAAACGGCCACGAGCAGCGCCACAAACACGCGGGTCGACCCACGCCGCACGGGGCTACGAACGCGCCCCACCCAGGCACCTGGGCGGGACGGGGCCACCCCCACACACGGGGTAAGCAAGGGGGGTCACCCCCAACCGCCCCCACGCAACGCGGGCAGCCCCCGCCCCCCACTCAATCGTCCACACGAGAGGGACCCCCTACCACCAGGCACCTGGTGGCGGATCCGCTTGCACCACCCCTCGGAAAGGGGGGTCGTGAACAAAAACCCGCATCGGGAAATTAACGGTCCGGAAAACGGATCGTGTGTGTACCACACAAAGGGGGGCACCCCCCTCGGACAACCTCGAAAAGGGGTGTCTGTCGCGACGGGGCGCAAAGCCCCACCCGACGGGTAAACAGTCACGCGACCCACTTACATTCGGTAACCCGAATGCAACTCGACCCGAGGACGGGCCGAATCTAAGGGGGGGATATGTAGCAATATGGTTGTCCGTATTGTGACCCTAATATTAGGGGGGCTACTTCTAATCCTTAACTTTCAATTTGAGAGTCCGAGCTGGTCACGGTATCTATAAGTTACGTATGACCAGAGGGACTTGCATCTTGGGGTGGAGGGTAGTTAGTAGTGTCTCCGAGGGTTTATAACGAGGGGGCCGGTGGCGAATCCACCGCCGGCCAAGGTAGAACAACAAACCCCTCCCATTTGGGCTCCCATCTTGGTCCCGTGGCTTGCGCTCCAAGGACAGCAACCTTGGCCTCCCGGTGACGTTGGTGCCGATCCCCCTTGGTGAGTGTTCCCTGAGAGTGGACGTGCGACGGATTTCTATTGTGCTACAGCCGTAAAGGTTCTTTTTTCCCCGTTGGGCAGGTTTTTTTTTTTTCCATGACACACGCGTCGACAGTGTCCCTCCGTCCGTGGCTTCTTGGTACAGCAGCTCCCCCTACTGAGCTCTTGCTGACTCCGTACGTCCCCCCCTCCCCAACACAGAGGCAAGCCACCTGTTCAGCGGCGGCCGCCGCGTCGCCGGGGAGCGGCCGCCGCCCACCCGCAGCGCTCACACTCAGTCAGCCCTCCCCTCAATCTTGGCAGACGGGCACAACTCCCTCCCCCCTCCTCAGGCAGCCGGTGCTGTGGACGCTTTCCGCCTTCCCCCCCTCGTAGCGCACAGTCCTCGCCTTCCCCCCCCTCCCGGAAGGCTCGACACCCTCATGGTCGATACGGCCGTCGCCACCGCAGCAAGACCGACAGCCGCATCCTCGCCGCCGAAAGCCCCTGAGCTGCGGCCGTGGCGGACGCCACCTCAGGCGGGGAAAGCGCCTGGCGCAGGAGGTCGGCCTCGCAGGCTTAGCTGCGGCGCGTCCGTCGACGGTCATCGAGAAGACGCCTGATGCGGCCACCGCCGACACTGTCTTGGGCGCTGCCGCCGTCGCAGCACGGGCAGCTTCCGTGAGGCCGTCGTCCGCTCAGCGGCAGCCACGCGCCCTTCCTCCTTTCCCTCCCCCCGCAATCAGCAGTGTGAGTTCCTCGCCCCAGCCATGCTGGCCGCCGGCGCTGTCGCTTTTCGCCACCTCGCTCCGCAGGCTGCTGTGCACGCTCCCCCCCCCCCTCTTCAGGATGTCGGCACTGTAGCGCTCCTCTTCATCCCCCCACAAGCTGTCGGCGCCGTGGCGTGTTTCACCCTTTGCCCCCTACGCAGGCAGGCACAGCGCGGTGCACTGCTCATGATGGCAGTAAGAAATAGACGAAAGCATGTCGAGGAAAAAAAAAAAGGCTCGAGGCCAAAAAAAAAAACCTTTCTTTCTGCTGCAGCTACCCCTGGAAGTAGGGCTCAAGAAGAGGGCCCCTGTCAGCGCACACATGTTCAGACAAGTCGTGTCGCAGTTCAAGATGCTCTCCAGTGTCGGTCGCGCGCGCCCATGCCAGAAGACCGTGACAGAATGTACCCTCGGCGGCAACTTCAGCTGGATCGATACGAGGGAGCGGGTGGCCCGGAGCGGCCATCAGTTCCGCAGCCGGCGCAGCCTGCCCAGTGGCAGCGTCTTCTGACTCAACCGGTGGCGTGCCCGGCGCATCCTGCCCATCGGCTGCGCCGGCCGACTCAGGGTCTCCCTCGGCGCTGCCTACAGGCTGCTGCTTGTCACTCCCTGCGTCCGCCGCCACAAGCGCAGCATCGCCACTAGCTGCGCCGGCCCACTCAGCAACAGGTCCCTCACTGCTGGCTTCGTCCGCCGCGCCAAGCGCAGCCTCGCCATCGGCTGCCTCGGCAGCCGGCGCGACCAAAACATCACACTCTGGATCAACCGCCCTTGCCAGAGCTGCAGCCGTAGAACGCCGACGACCAGTGAACCCATCCGGGCGCGCCTCAACTACCATATTGTGCAGAATAGCAATGGCTTCGGCGGTGGTGGTCAGCTGCTGGGCAGTCCCATACCGCGCGGGATGTAACGCGATGTGAAAGCGTGCAGTGATTACGCCGTACAGGCGCTCCTCGTCTTTGCGCACCGCCTCCTGCAAGCGGTTCAAAGTACGCTGCTTCATCGTCTTCGTTGGCTGCGGGTAGGGCGTCACCATAAAAGGGTACCGTGGGTAGATACCGTCGGCGAGGTAGTATGGCAGGGTGCGCGCTCTGTCATTCACGGTATAACTCAGCTCCGGAGGCCACTCCCCACTTGTGACCGCCTGGTAGAGAGGGGATCGTGCAGGACGTTGATGTCATTTAAACTGCCAGGTGCGCCAACGTACCAGTGCTAAATCCAAAGGTCTTTATCGCACGCCGCCTCAAGGACAATGGAGCGCTTTCCCTTGTCCCCCGACTGGTACATCCTCTGAAAGCCTTTCGGGCACGCCGTCTATTGCCAGTGGCTGCCTTCAATATATCCAATACACCCCGGCAGCCCGCGCTCCGCGTTCCGCTCCATAATGGCAGAGACCTCGGCTACGGTGGGCTGACGCAGATACTGTGGTGAGAACCGCCGCACAATAAACGACATCTGCCTCTTGGTTGCTGCAGAAGTTGTTGAGCGGGACAGACGCACGGACTCGTCGGCGCGATCATAGGCCTTCCCGTAGGCCATCACCCGGAAGGCAGCGACCACCTTTTGCATGGGGCGCGCCTGCTTGCGACCAGTGGCGTTGACTGACTGCTTGAAGCGAGGCTGGTCACGAACCGCCTCGTACACGCGCAAAAGAATGGCCTTCGGCACGCGGAACCGCCGCTCAAAGTCCGCCTCGTCGTACATGGGCGGCGCGCCGTCAATGCCAGAATAGTCCCGCATGATGCTCTTGTAGCCAATCTCAAAGTAACGGCGCTTGCTTGGCGTGCGCCCTGGGACCGACCTCCGGTACCTGGCCCAGCGGCGTCGCCCAGCCGCGCCAACGGACGCCAGACGGCGCCGCCGCGCTGCGGCGCGCCACACCGCCAAAACGGCAGCCAGCTCTATCTCGTCCTGGACGTCATCGTCCGTGCGCCCGTCCCGAAGCCCGTTCAGGTTGTCCATGCCGCGCAGCTACATTCAAGGGAAACCAAAGGTGATAAAGAGTCCAGAGAGGCACAGCCAAGCACGCAGTTGCACCACTGGAGCACAGCACGCACGACCAAAGGAGAGTCAGCACCAACCTTTCGGCTCGCCACCACTCCCAAGCGATCCATGCACGCCACCGGCGACCCCCCCCCCACGCGCAACCCACAGAAGTCGACCAACTCACCCTCGTACAGTCCGCAGGACTAGCGCAATGACGCGGAGGATCACGAGCGCAAGGCACTGTACAGCGGGACGGCAAGGAGGGCGTACGGGGCGGCAAAGACGGTCACGACAGCTAGACGGTCATGCTCGTGGCGCCGTCGGAGGAGAACGTCGGCGAGGGGCAGGGCACGCATGTGGCTGCATCCGGACATCCATTAAGGCACCCCCCCCGATAGGATGCACATGCCGAGGGTGGGGGGCGTTTCCGGGACGACGCATGGCCGCCCGACCCCCCCAGTAGGGCACGGTGGGGCGCCCCCCGCCCCAGAGCGGTCGTGCGGAGGGGGGGGGGGAGCTTCCTCGTGCCGACCAACCAAGCAAGCTGTAGCAATATGGTTGGCCGTATTGTAACCCTACTATTAGGGGAGCTACTTCTAACCCTTAACTCTCAATTTGGGAGTCCGTACTGGTCACGGTATCTATAAGTTACGTGTGACCAGAGGGACTTGCATCTTGGGGTGGAGGGTAGTTAGTAGTGTCTCCGAGGGTTTATAACGAGGGGGCCGGCGGCGAATCCACCGCCGGCCAAGGTAGAACAACAAACCCCTCCCATTTGGGCTCCCATCTTGGTCCCGTGGCTTGCGCTCCAAGGACAGCAACCATGGCCTCCCGGTGACGTTGGTGCCGATCCCCCCTGGCAAGTGTTCCCTGAGAGTGGACGTGGAGCGGATACCCTATTGTGCTACATTGGTGGAGCAGCAGGGGACGGGTTTACGTCACCCTTGTGGTGACGCCGTCTTCGGCCCTGGCCTACGGATAGGGATCCAGTCCTTTTCTTGTACTCGTGGTGCTGCGATCTGTTTGATTGTTTTGAGTGGTTGCGTTTGACTGCGATCTACGGTTACTTTCCCCCAACTACCCCCTCGCTCTCTTATTCGTGGTGAGTGTTACGTCGGTTGACTGATTGTGACTATGTCTACCCAAGAGACGGGGAACTTTCAAGATGACGGATCGGCGTCGACGCCGACCCCGGAGCTGAACCCGGGAACCGGGATCGGTATCCCGATCGACAACATTGAGACGCCGATGCTCTCAGGTGCCGGATCGACGTTTGGTAGGGCTCGGACGGCCGGGGGCGGCAGACCGCCCCAACTGTCCTCTGCCGACCTCACGCCGCCGCCACCTTCACCAGGGGACTCCCTGATGGCATCATTGGCTCGCATCGAGGCCCGGTTCACCGGGCTCGACGCCCGTCAAGAACGTACGGAGGACGCAATGGCTGTGCTGATGTCAGCACGCCATGCGACGGTACCCCGTCGTGTTCCTCCCACACCGGTACGGTTCGAATCGGCCGGACTACTTTCGGAGTCCACCAGGGTCGACCCCGGTGTTGCTACTCCTGGACAACCCCTGGACACGGCGGGTAATGGATCCGACTCGTCAGCCGAGTTAGAACGTAGCCATACGGAGCGCTACGCTCGGAGTACCCAGAGCGGGCTCCGCGGACAGGGTCCGGCGGACACTTACGCCGGAACAGAGTCGGCGATGGGGGGAGACGGTACCGTCTCCCATTAACCCCTCGACGACGGAAGCCAGGCAACTCGGGTACCCGAGGCGCCGACGCCTAAAGTCTCAGCGTCATTGTTGCAAGCGATGACAGCGCAGGTTACTGCGAGCTTACTGAAGCGGATGGAGTTCGACACGTTTACTCATCAATTAGCCAAGCGACTGGACATCCAGGGCGCGAACACGGAGATTGTCAACGAAGTCTTCAGGTCGGTACTGACTCCTGAACGTTATCGTTTGGAGGACCGATCCACTACCGTATCGGAATCGATGCGTACGACCTCGCACCGAGCGATCCGTTCTATGCAGACCCTTATGAAGGGAGCCCCTATGTTCGGGGACCCGAACGGACGCCCGTTGGCAGTCATTGGCTTCTTGACTAGCTTGAAGGCGGCCGCGGACAAGGCACTTGTCAACGAGGGGCTGGCACTGGAGATCCTCCCGTTCTCTGTAGACGAACGGGTCCGAGGCATCCTCCTCCAGGCATCCCCGATGCCGGGAATGAGGGTCGCAGCCACCCCCATGGATTACCGTGGTATACTGAAGGAGCTGCTTAGCAGCTACCTCAGTGAGGACAAGTGCGAAGACCACTATCGGGCCCTTCGCACCGGCACCGCCCAGTCTTGGGAGGATGAGGAGATGTTTGGACGCCGGATCCAAGAGCTCGACTACGAGCTGGGGAAGCTCCTCGTCGAAGGGGAACTACGGGCCATCTTGCTCGCAGGAGTACCCAACTACGTGCGGATATCCGCACGGGGAGCCAATACGGCTCGGACGAACTTCAGTCAACTGATGCACATGTGCAAGTCCCTAGGGGACGCCTACCGGGTGCTACACCCGGAATGTGCCTTGGCCCCGAAGCCCAAGGGTGAGGGAGGCAAGCCCAATCTTATCCCGGTAACGAGGCAAGAGAAGGTGGAGCGTACGGCCGCACCAGTACTGGTGGCGACCGAACATACCCCTACGGGTGAGGATGAACCTCTAGTCGACCAACAGGGCCACCTGTTGCTACCGGCGACGCCAGTGATCGATGAGCATGGTACGGTAGCGTACATCGCTCCGGCTGGGACCCAGTTCCAGGTCAACGAGGGAGCGGGACGGCGCGTCCCGTATGTGCGGACTACGGGGTATGCCCCGGTTACGGGTAGCCCCCACCAACCCCTGCTGACATGGGCAGTGCGTACGGAGGCACCTCCGCACATCGCGGGTAGAACCAACCGGCTGGGGGAGTCCATGTTCCGGTTGGCACCGGGACCCAAGGCCTACCTAGGGGCAGGCACTCGGGCGCACGAGGCAGGCAACCAGACCTATGCAGCCAACCCGACGCGGACGCCCGGGACGGCCGGCACGTCCGGATGCATGCTTTGCGGAGACCTCCAACACTGGGTGTCCGCATGCGCGCTCATCCCAGAGGAGTCTCGAAGGGCAGCGGCGCATCGCAAGGCATCCATTGGGGGGTATTCCGCCAGAGGCCCGGCACCGGGTAGGCAGCAAGCTCCAGGAGGAGTACTGGCAGTCGAGGAGGCACCTCCTCTCCCGGATATCCCGGAAGATAGTACCGGGCCAAGTACGGGAAGCGAGTAAGAGGAAGGACGACACGGGGTCGCTGGGGTAACCCTAGCAAGCCACCCCGGACTGCCGCGGGGAAAGCCCCACGGAGAGCGCGGTTGAGCCGACGCCGCATCAACCCCCGGGTACACCTTCCGGCCCCGACGACACGGCGTCAGGGGATTGATGACCAACCACTAAGGTTGGGAGGAGAGGACGGGAAGCCCCGTCACATGGAACCAGACAAGGGTCCTGTTCAGGATGCCCGAGCTACACCGGATATCGGTGTAGGCCACGTACTGTTCACCTTGGAGAACTTCAAGGTATCAGCCACACTGGGGGTTGACCCCCAGTCGAACCGATCGTAGTACCCTGTACTGGATACAGGGGCTGGACATATCCGGATCCGGAAGGATACCCTCCCGGACAAGTGGCTCCCGCGAGTCAGATTTGCTCGGAGACCCACGATCAAGGATGCGAATGGTCGTCTCATTCGTACGACCGCAGCGATGTCGCTGCGGGTCACCATCGGGGAGCTCACTACGGAAGTTGACTTCCTGGTGTGTGAGACTCTATCTGTGCCCTGCATACTGGGGTGCACTTTCATCAACGTTCACGTTGGTGCAATCCGTCCGGGCCGGAGGACCGTCGAGCTGCAAGAGGCCGACGGGACGAAGAGAGGACAGACAGCTACCGTCAGGGACCTGACGCTACAAGGGAGCCACTTTAACGTGGCTGAGGTATACGCCAGCGTAGAACCAAAGACACTCCGGCTGGCCAAGCGGACTCGCTTTGAGCCGTTATCGGAGACCGTCCTCCCGGTTAACTGTGACCTCGCAGGCATCTGCAGAGTCCAGTCCAACCTGCGAACCTACAAGCGCCATGCGTTGACCAAGTCCAACGGTATCGTAGACCTCCCAGCGGGGGGGTCATCACTGCTCGTGATGGCGAACTATCGCCGTAAGGCACGCACCATTCCGAAAGGAACTATCCTCGAGATTGCCGAGCTCTACGAAGGAGACATCCTTACCACTGACAAGGAAGAGCAAGTGGAACCACTTGAGGTACTGGCGGTCGCCGAGACCACCGAGCGGCAGCAACCCGATGACGGGAAGCCTAACCCATTCACAGCTCCGGCGGACACTCCGCCAAAGGACCAAGAAGCCTTGAAGGCTCTGGCCGAGGCTGACCTCGACCACCTTCCCCCTTCGGTAGCTGAAGGGGTACGACGGATGCTAAGAAAGCATGACGTCATGTGGACCGGCGGGGCACTGGGTACCATTGGGGCAACCCAACACCGTATACACCTGGTACCAGGTGCTCGACCAGCGCGGTCGCAACCGCATCGCGCGGGACCAATGCAACGAGAGATCGTTGATGGAGAAGTGAAGAGGATGAGCGAAGCTAAGGTGATCCGACCTTCGATGTCGGAGTGGGGCGCCCCAGTCGTGATCGTACCGAAGAAGGATCAAATCCCTCGGTTTTGCATCGATTATCGACGCCTCAACTTGGTTACCAAGAAAGACTCATACCCTTTACCAAGGATGGACGAGCGCATCGACTCGCTGCCGGAGGCCACAGTGTTTACCACTATCGACTGCAATGCCGGCTACTGGCAGATGCCAGTGGCAGAGGAGGATATCCCCAAGACAGCGTTCGTCTGTCACAGTGGCGTGTACGAGTTCCTAAGGATGCCCTTCGGAATATCCAACGCCCCCGCCACATTCCAGCGGGCCATCGACATTATACTGTCGGGAGTCAAGTGGTGTAACTGCATAGTGTACTTGGACGATGTCATCGTATTCTCGCGTAACATGGATGACCATGTGCAGCATGTCGACGAGGTACTCACCCTCTTGCGGAACGCCGGGGTAACCCTGCGCCTCAAGAAGTGCGTGTTCTTTCAGCAGACCGTCGAGTATCTGGGTCACCAGATCACACCAGGTAAACTTGGAGTGCTCGAAGCTAATACCCGGGCACTCCGGGATGCGCGATACCCAACCACCCAGACACAGCTGAAAAGCTTCCTGGGGATGTGCAACGTATACCGACGGTTCGTCAAGTTCTTCGCTCGTATAGCCAAACCGTTAACGGTTCTGACGAGCAGCGCCTTGCCAAAGGTACTCCTACCTCCCTCGCTTACCGAGGGAGAGGCATAAGAGCTGCTCAAGCAAGCTCTGCTAGCCCCACCCGTGCTTGCGTTGCCGCATAGACGCGGGACCTTCGTCATCGACGTCGATGCCTGCGATATCCAAGTGGGATGCACCCTGTTACAGGGAGAGACCATCATCGGTACCTATCATGCTATCCCGGACCTACATCCGGTAGGGTACTTCAGCCGGACACTCAACCCGGCTGAGCGTAACTATAGTGCCACCGAGCGCGAGTGCCTCGGAGTCATGTGGGCAGTGCAACTGCTCCGGCCATACCTGGAAGGTTCCAGGTTCATCGTGAGGTCCGACAACGAACCTTTACGATGGCTTCTCAACCTTGGTTACAAAGATTCCGACAGCCACGGTCGGCTAGCCCGGTGGAGGCTGAAGATGGCCGAGCACGACTACCGGACCATATATAAGGCCGGCTCTACCCATCATCTGGGAGACGCGCTGTCGCGACTCGATACACCGAGCGGGGATACCCTACAGGTGGACGAGGACATCCCGGTTGTACCGGTTTGCATGGTGGGTAATGCTACCCAAGGTATGGTTGACCATACCATGGCACACCTTGCGAGCCCATTGACCCTCGCGGACTTCCGCGAGGCACAGGCCAATGACGATGACTGTAAACGCCATCGTGCTAACCTCCTAGCCGGCACGGCCGGCATCTTTTCCGAAAACGAGGACGGACTCATATACCGGCGGGCACCCGCCGATGGACGGCATCAAGTCGTAGTTACCGTGTCCCTACGACAAGCCGTCATGGAACGAGAACACGAGAACCCCACAGCCGGACACCCGGGGGGCTCTCGCATGTTCGCAGCAATGCGAAGGCTCTTCTACTGGCCAGCAATGGCCGTTGACGTAATCGACCACGTGCGGGGATGCCACCCGTGTGCACGGAATCGTATGAGTCTTCATAGGCGGGCATCCGCTATGAAACTGTTCCCCCCGGATGGACCCAACGAGCAAGTCGCTATCGACATACTCGGGCCGCTTCCGGTAACGGAAGAAGGGAACAGGTACATCCTGGTCATGTCGGACCGATTTACTAAGCTGTCACGGGCAGTAGCAATCCCGAACGATACGGCCTACACGATCATGAACGCAGTGGTTGACCACTGGATCAGTGCTGACGGAGTCATGAAGCAACTCCTCTCCGATAACGGAGCAAACCTGACGTCAGCATTCTGCAGTAATGTCCTGGGCATGTTCGGTATCGAACCCCGTCGGGCATCCGATTACCACCCACAATCCAACGGGCAGGTGGAGCGGTTCAACCGCACCATCGTCAAGATGCTACAGTGCTACGTGGCCGAGCACACAAACACTTGGGACAGGCTTCTGTCCGTACTCACCCTGGCATACAATGCCAGGCCACATCGGAGCACAAACATCGCCCCACTGGAGTGGGTCATGCCCTTAGGCGTCGGTAACCTGACGCTGCCGCCAGGCAGGTGCACTCGGTATGATACACCGAAAGGCCGACCGGCCGAACGCATCCGCCTAGCTTGGTTGGCCAAGCTATCGTGGATGATTCCTAAGCTCAAGGGTGCCCTTGACAGAACACAACTTCGATATAAGAAGAACTTCGACGCCCGACTACGGGTGCGCGACGCAACCCTGGTAACAGGTGACTGGGTCTACATCAGACACCAGAAGTTCCGGGGCAATAAGCTCATGCAACCGGTCAAGGGACCGTATCAGATCTTACACAGAGATGATCACTCTGTCATCCTGCACTCCGATACGGAGATACAACGCATCAATCTCAATGATGTGACACCTGCTCCGAAGCCGGAACAGCCTCAGCCGGTACCGGCTGGGTTGCTACATGAAGCTCTTACAACCCACCGGTCAGATGACCCGGTGGGGCCGGATGGGATTCCATACCAAGTAGAGAGCGTGGTCGGACACACCGACCCGGACCTACCAGGACCCTGGTACGTCAAGGTTATGTGGGTCGGATACGACTCACCCACCTGGGAACAGGCGGCGAATATACCCCGCCAACTTCTCATGCCTTACATGAGGCGACGACGCCTACTGAAACAACCCAACCGACACCGACTTCGGCTGTTGGGGGGTGAGGCTTATACCTACTAAGTAGGGTGTCACATGGATTCGGCACGACTTAGGTTCACCAAGTTGGAGCGGACTTAGGCAAACTAAGTAAGCTACTGACTTTTACAAGTTTACTTGAAGGAGATGACTAACTCCGATAATTTCAAAGTAACCTGAGGCTTACACCGATGTAAACCGTCATCCATGGGGCAAGTGACGGACCAAGGAAGGTTGACCTTCATGAGTATTAACCAACCAGGATGGGTTGGGGGGCGCGAGGAAGAACCGAGGCAGGCCACGGCTAAGTCAGACGGGGTACTCTCCAAAGGCAGGCATTGGTATCATGCAAACGCTCCAGCGGGGGATGAGTTTATACACACTACTACCCGGCCACCATAAGGGTCACCGGGTCTCTCTCCCTCACAAACAATAGCACTCCTCAGTGGGTAGACCCGCTGCCCGAGGGAGGCCACTCACGCGTACACGCGTACACCTCCATGCTCCACCGGTCGGCAATCTCGCGACGGTCAATCGCCCGAGTTACCTCGGTGCATAGCTGGACGAGGGTGCTGTGGCCAGCCTCCACGTCCTCCAGAGCTGTCTGGAGGCGGTCCAGCACGCCACCGAAGCAACGCGCGGACCCAACCAGCGCAGCACCTGGGGGGATATCCCCCCAGCTAACAGAGAGACCCTCCCGCATCTCGCGGGCAATGAGGGCGTCAACGCTCTCATACCATAGACGGGGACCCCCGTCACGCATGACAGGGGCGGGAGGTGACACTGGCGCAGCCAGACGAGCCACCGGAGCCGACACGGCTACCACCGGATCCGGTGGCGCCTGATACGAGGCCCGGTATGACCCCACTGAAGGGGCTCCACCGTAAACCCAACGGGCTCCGCCCGACGACGGGACACCCTACGCTCCCCACCCGCAAAATCCCACTTTCGGGGACGACGGCCAACCGCCATCGGTATCGGGTTACCGAACCACGGGGCGAGGATCTGAAGAGGGTCATGGATAACCATGGGAATACCCAGGTCAGGAACAGCCTCGGTGGAAGCCCACCCACGGCAATTGGGCTCACTCGGCTGAGTACGCCAGATACGCAACGAGTGACGAGGCAAGGGGGCAGCCCCAGCCTGCGGGTCCCGGTACGGGGGAAGGGCCAACACCCCAGCCCAGTTCACGGCGTCGTGAACGGCCAGCAGGGCCTCGAACGCTCGGGCCGACCCGGTCTTGGCAGCTATCATGTCTACGCCAAGCTGCCGGATATGCCGACGGACACCCGTCGGAAGATGAAACAGGCGCCCCTGCCAGCGGACGGACAGCAAGAAGGAGGAGGCCTGCCCGGGGGTAACCTCAAGGGTGAAGGTCCCCTGCAACGGGTGGACCGGCCGAGACGCCAACATATAAGTATCGGAGACAGGAGCCGGTGTCAAACCGGAAAGCAGGGGCGGGTTCCCACCCCTCCTGCCACTGAGGCCGGCGCACGGGAGTGTACACCGGCGCGCGACCGATACCGGTCTGCAACGCACACGTTATATCGGTGCGGAACGCATCCGCCATGACACCATGGTTGCGTCGCAAGCTAGACGCCGACTTCAACCCCGCCATAGGCGGGTACGGAGCCGTCAACGTCAGATACGGGGATACCCCCGGGAAGTACTCAAACCCGGGATACCAGCCGGTATCGCCCACCGTCTCCCCAAACGCCACCGGCTCCGCCGCCGCCGCAATCCCCCGAGCACTAGCCGGGTAGTCAACCTCCCGCGGCAACGCGGGGGCAACCAAGTCGCATACCCCAAAGGCGGAGTCCAGGAAGACTTCCCCGCGCCCCACCCGGGTGCGCCAGAGCTGCGCATGCCGGTCGTCCGGCTGACTCAGGACCCAATGATGCTCCACCCGAACCGCGTTCGGCTGGTTGACCAGCCGCACCAACTTCCGCTCCCAACTCAGGTCCACCTTGACGCGCTGGGAGGACTCTCCACGGTGACGCGGCTTGTGGAAGTCCACCCGCATCCGCCCAGCGGAGTCCAAAGACTCCTGCACAGTTAGGCCTCGAACCCGAGCCACCAAGTCAGACATCGACATGGCGGGTTGACCCGCCGCCAAGGCGACGCCGCCACCCAACGGGGCAACCCGGGCAGGACCAGGAAGAATCGGGGGCGCCGGGGGACGCACCACCGGCAGATGGGCCGATGCCGTAGGCGCACGGGGCCGAGGAGGAAGAAGAAGGGCGGGCGCCCGCCCGGAGTAGCCCCCGGAGTCCACCGCCATCGGGGAATACACGTCTTGACCACCAATCGCCCGCGGCACCGCGGGCAGAGCATCGCCGCCACCCGGGCCCGACGTGGGCACCATGGGAACGGAGGGGGCAGACCCGTTACCCGCCCCCCCGGGCACGCCACCAACCGGGCGGGCACCCGCGCCGTCTTGACCCGCCGTCCCGGCCGCGGTGCCGCCACGACCGCCCGACACACCGGCTGTGCCGTCTTGAGGTAGAGCCGCGCCGGCACAGGCGGCAGGAGCCATCCGGGTCGCCGGACGAGTAGGAGTAGGGGCAGCCGCTACATGCGGTTGACCGCCACCCGACGGAGCCGTCGTGCCGCTGCACACGGACGACAATCCGCCCGGCGCGCCTTCCGGGGCCACACGGACGGTCACCCGGTCGCCTTCGTCCTCCGACGAGCTCGCGAAGAAGCACTCGGCAGCGGTGGCAGAGACGGGAACGTCGTCTTGCATCACCTCCTCCTCCTCCTCAAGCAGGAGGTCGTCCTCGCCTTCGGGTACCTGGGGGTCCGACATGGTGGAGCCGGGGTAGCAGGGGCGCCCCGTGCCAAAAAGCCGCAGCCGGCTCGACCCGGTACAAGGAACGCTCGCGCGGACGAGCCAGGGAAGCGCGGGCACCCGCGCTTATAACCACACAGCTCAGCACGAGCGATACGGCAGCGCGGGACGACCCGCGCCAGACGAGCTACGAGGGCGCTCCACCCAGGCACCTGGATCGGGGCCACGCCCCCCCCACACGGGGTAATCAAGGGGGGTCACCACCAACCGCCCCCACGCAACGCGGGCAGCCCCCGCCACCCACTCAATCGTCCCGCGAGAGGGGCCCCCCTACCACCAGATGCCTGGTGGCGGATCCACTTGCACCACCCCTCGGAAAGGGGGGCCGTGAACAGAAACCCGCATCGGGAATTCAACGGTCCGGAAAACGGATCGTGTGTGTACCACACAAAGGGGGGCACCCCCCTCAGACAACCTCGAAAAGGGGTGTCTGTCGCGACAGGGCGCAAAGCCCCACCCGACTGGTAAACGGTCACGCGACCCACTTACATTCGGAAACCCGAATGCAACTCGACCCGAGGACGGGCCGAATCTAAGGGGGGGATATGTAGCAATATCGTTGGCCGTATTGTGATCCTAATATTAGGGGGCTACTTCAAACCCTTAACTTTCAATTTGGGAGTCCGTACTGGTCACGGTATCTATAAGTTACGTATGACCAGAGGGACTTGCATCTTGGGGTGGAGGGTAGTTAGTAGTGTCTCCGAGGGATTATAACGAGGGGGCCGGCAGCGAATCCACCGCCGGCCAAGGTAGAACAACAAACCCCTCCCATTTGGGCTCCCATCTTGGTCCCGTGGCTTGCGCTCCAAGGACAGCAACCTTGGCCTCCCGGTGACGTTGGTGCCGATCCTCCTTGGTGAGTGTTCCCTGAGAGTGGACGTGCAGCGGATACCTATTGTGCTACACAACCCCCCACATGGTCCGTGGAGAGAGGGGTGGGGGGGGGGTCCGCAGGCAGCACACCCCGATAGATGGCAAATGCAGAGGGGGGGGTGCCATCCGCAGGCGGTACACCCCCACAGGAGGGTGCGAGCACAGGGGGGGGGGGGTCATCTGACCGCAGGCGGCCGCCCGACGACGAAAACCGCGCCGTGTGTGCGCCCTCTCCCCCCAGCGCTGTGAGAATGGGAGGGATGGCGCCCGAGCGCACTGGCCTGGCAGGGGGGCGCGCGGCCGCGAGAGCGTATCCCACCTGGGCGTGGGTTGTGCCCCCACCACAGCAGAGGCGTATCCCTCGCCCGAGGGGCCGCCCCCTCCACACACCAGCCTGCGACGGCGTCCGCGTAGGGGGGGGTGGCACGGGGAGCATCACCACGTCCCATCCCCGTCCCGCCCAACGCCCCGCGCGATTGCTCTCCCCCCCCCCCCGAGAAAAATCTTACCACGGAAAACCTTCAGGCGGCCGACACCCCACTCCACGTGCCCACAGGCCCCCCCCCCACTGCGTCAGCCCATGATGTGAGCCACGCCCCCTCTGGGAGAACGATTGGGGAGGGGGGGGCGCTGCCCCGCGCGAGTTCCCGCCGCATGGCAGAGAGGGGCGATGCCACGACAGCAGCGCCCTCACCTGCCCGCCCGCTTTGGCGCGGGCGCGTCGAGGCGGTGGGGGCCCGGCGAGCCACGCCAGACGTCCAGGGCTCACGTGGGGACACGAGGGGAGGACTGGGGCGCGCTTGAGCCCACCGGCTCTGGCCAGGGAGGGCGGCGGTAGCGCCACGACCTCTGTGACGGCGGCCCGCGCGGGGCCGACAGCCCAGCATACAGCGGACCAGTGGGGGCGCCGATCGGCCGACGTCGACGTAGGCGCTCCGCCTGCACCCTGGAATCGTGTGGCTACTCGGAACGGGGGGGAGGCGGGCGTTCGACGACGAGCTCTCTCAAGCAGGCCCTCTCGCGCCGGCCCGACGGCCCGCGCTATTTGTGATTCATGCAGGTGGGGGTCGGCCAGCTGACAAAGCCGCGGTCCACCAAGAACAGCCGCCTCCCCCGAGACGGCGTGGTACGACGGGAGGGGAGGGGCCACGCGGCCTGGAGGGCTCCAGCGCCCTCAATTAAGCATGGCACGGTAGCAATTGTCATTTGTTCACTGCGATCGTGTTGCGATCGTGTGGTGCACGTGGCACAAATTTTCTGCCCGGCTGCTGAATGCAAGAGAATCCTTGTCAACCAATCACAGCGCTGCACGCTTGGGGTTGTCCTCCCGGTCCTCCCCATGTGGCCAGAAAATGGGGCGAGCCCGGACCAGATCCCCAACGCATGGATATGTCCGCCTGTTTCGCATATACGTGATTCATGTAACTACATTGCTATTCGCTCGTCCGAGAGTTCTTGAATGACGTGATTCGATGTGATTTGAGGTCGTTCGGCATTGATGCACGCTATTCTGGGCCCCCAACGGGCTGGTTGGGGACCAATTCTTGCTAATTTAAGCAATTTTCTGCAACGTGTACATATTCCCGGATCGGGAGCGCATTGTTGATTATGCTCTAACCTTGGTGGAGATCCCTCCCTAATCAGACCATTCTCGCCCGAATCAAACCATTCAAGATGCAAAGTGATGGGAGCTGGAATCTCTTGCCAGATGGTGTACGCCTGCGCAAAACGCTTGACCCGGTCGATCGAGTCGCTCGTGCACTCATCGTGGCGCAGATATTGCTGCGGCCTACAGATTCAGCAGGTGGATGCCTCCCGCGTGTGGGCCCCGCAGGGATGGCCAATCAGGCGCTGGGCGGGAGGTAGCTTGGTGGGGGGGGCGATCTCGAGCCCGCCACCATACCAAAAAGACCCCCCCACGCGCGTGTCCCCGAGGAGCGCCCCACAGACCGGGCTGCCATTTGGACCCTCGCGGTCTACGCCGCCCGCGGCGGCGCTCGCGGTGTGGCATCCTCGGGAGGGGTCGGGGGCCCATCCCGCTTTCGCCACGGGGGGGGGGGGGGACGCCTCCCCGCCGGCCACGGCACCCGCAGCATGCGCAACCGGCGCTGCTATATACTCCCGTGGCTGAAGGCTGCGTCCGTGCCTGTCCTGGTGGAGGACCCGCAGCCGCCCGCCGCACTCGTCGTCCTCTCGGACAGGCCTTATCGTCCTTGTCCCTCCCATCCGATACTTTTTCATCCTCCACCGCCCCTTGCCCGTTGCCACCTTCACGTTGGTTGCTTGGCTTTGCCAGTGCCTTTCCCAACCTCGCACCCCATTCCTCGACTCTGTCCGCTCCCCCTCCCCCATCACCCAGTCCCCTTCTTGCTTAGTCCCCCGACCTTCCGCGCCCTGCTCACGGTGGTCAGCCGCGTCTTCTTCCTCCCCTCTGCTCACTGCTGCCAACGCCACCATTGGAACGCTGCCCGCTTTCTTGTTTGGAAGAGGCAGAGTGCGGTGGCAGGGGTGGGGCGGCGCCCCACTGGCCCACCGCCGGGGCCCATGATGGCGCCCGCCGCCGCCGCGACGAGCACGGCGGCGGCGGCGGCGGCGTGGATTCCCCCCGCCGCGCTGCCCTGCCGCCGCGACCGGCCATTGGCGGCCGCCGCTGGCCGCCGCCGCGCCGCCAGTGGCACCGCCCGCTCTGCCGCCGCCGCCGCCGTCCCCGCCCGGGCGGGGTGGGTGGCGATTGCTGCCCCGCCGCGGCCGACTTGGACGGCGCCCCCGGCGGTGGGTGCTGAGACAAATGGGGGCCGGGCAGGCGCCCGCCCCACGGGCGCCCGTGCTGGCTCGTCGCGGTGGCACGTCGGCAACGGCGGCGGTGGGCCGGGGCGGTGGCCGCCCCAGCCTGCGCCCACTGCTAACGGCCCACCATCCGGCCGTGCGGCGGGGGCTGCTGCGCCGGGGGAGGGCGGGGCGGGAGCGCCTCCCCCCCCCTCATTTGTGGCCGCCTCGCCACCCGCTGCCAACCTCGACGCGGTCTCATCACCCCCGTCGAGGGTGGAGGACGACCCCTCCCTCCCCCCCCCCTCCCTGTCTGGTCGGGGGGACCGGCAGCTGGTCCTCCGGTCCCCTACCGCCCTCGCCGCCGAGCTTCGCCGCTTCTCCGCCTCCATCGGCGCCGACCCTGGCGCGATGCCCCGCGAAGCGGACCTCCTCCGCCACCGCCGCGGGGACCTCCGCTACGCCATCCGGGCACACCACGGGGGCTACCGCGCCGCCGCGTCGGCGGCGGCGCTGCGCTACACGGGCGCCGCCGCGGCGGGGCGGTACGCTCACTTTTCCGCCCTCGCCGCCGACCTCCGCGCGTTTATCGACGCCCGCGCGGCGGGCGTGGCCGACACCCGCCACGCGGCGCTCGCTGCCCGCCACATGCCCCGGGTGGTGGACCTCCTCGATGCGGGCCGGTCGGACCTGGCGCACGCCATCGCCGCCCACGGGGGGCAGCACGTGGTCGCACGGCGGCTGGGCCTCCACCTCCACTACCACGCCGTCACCCACTACCGGGGGGCCTGGGGGGTGCTCGTGGAAGAGGTATGGCGGTTCATTGCCGACCGCGACGGGGTGCCCGCGGAGGAGAGGGGGGGAAGCGGTGGCAGGGGAACCATCCCCACCAGCGGCGGCGCTGGTGGTGACAGCGGCGCGGCCGCCGCCGCCCACGGTCGCTTCCCAACGACCGCCCAACTGCGGGCGGCGGGGCGGCTGGACCTGGTCGCGGGCATCAAGGCTCACGGGGGGGTGGTGGTAGTCGCGTCACTGCTCGGCCTCAAGCTCCAGGTTGGCCGCCGGCGATCAGGATCGGCGGCGGTGGCGGCAGCGGTGCGGGTGCCCGCTCCAGCAGCTGACTCTGCCGCTGCCGCCACCCCCGCCGCGGTCGCCGGGCAGTGCGGCGGCAGTGGCGACGGCGGGTCGGATGCCAAGCTGGCGTGGCTCGGCCGCCAGCTGGCGGCCATTGCCGCCGCAGCTGACGACGACGGCTTGGGTGGCGTCCTGCGACCGGCATGGACGGCGCCAACGACGAGGGCGGTGGTGGAGGAGGCGGCAGCGGCGCGATCAGCAACTGCACCTTGCGTGGCGGCGCCCGTGTGTGCGGTGATGCCTTCGTCGACAGCGCTCCTCCGGTCGGGCCGCGTGGATGTTCTGCGTGCTATCTCGGCGGCGGGCGGGCGGGCGGCGGTGGCAAAGGCGCTGGGCATTCCCCACCTGGACCGATCGGTGCTGGTGGAGGAGTGGGCGGGCGCGGATGTGGTGGCTTCGGCCGAGGCGCTCGCGTACAATGGGGGGAACGCGCTCAACGCGGGGCGGCTGGGCGACGCGCTGCCGTTGGCCGCCACCGCCACCGCCGCCGCGGGCCGCGCGGCCCTCGCCGTGGCGGGGATCCCGTCGGCCGTCCCCGCCGCGGGCTGTGCCGCTGCCCCTGCGGGCGCCGACAACCTGCGCGTCGCTTCGCGAGGGTCAGCGGCCATGGCCACCACCACCTCCCCCCCACGGCCCGCTGAGCCTCTGCCCTTCCCTCCCTCGCCTCAGCCCCCCCTCCCCCGCGCCTCCCCCCCTGACTGGGAGGCCGGCCGCGGCGGCGGTGGGGGCGCCCTGCTGGCCCGCCACGGCGGCCGACGGCGGCCGGCACACCACTGGAGCGACTTTTCCGCCGTCCGGACCGAGCTCGCCGCGTTTTGCTACGACAATGGGTCTCCGGGGGTGATGCCAACGGCGGCGGAGCTCGCCGCCGCAGGCCGGCGGGACCTCGTCCGCGGCATGGCCCGGTATGGCGGGCTAAAGGCGGTAGCTGATCGGCTGGGCTGGGTGCGCGTCAGCCTGTCGGGGGTCGAGGCACGGCGGCGGGCGCTGCGCGTTGCCCAGTCGACGCTGCGGCGGTAGGTGTCGTGTGGAGGGGGCGTTTCCGGGGCAGGGGCTGGGGGCAGGGGCGAGAAGGGGGGCGTGGCCGTCTCTGAGGCGACCTGTCTATGTATTTTTTTTCTTCACTTGTGGTTATGGGACGCCTGGCCGACGTATCGATGGGCAGCACGTCTTTTTTTCTTCGCGTGTTCGTATCTCGGACGTGCCTGCATCGACTGGCGACCTGTCTGTATTTTCTTTCTGTGGGGGTCTGTTTCTGGGAACGCTGGTCAAATTGAGCTCGACGCCATCTCGCCGCTATCTCCTCGCCCCCATGTCCGGGCCAATTGATCCGCGGGGCGGTGGTCGGGCCGCTCCCATCACCGGCGCGGCGGGATCGCCTCGGCGCCCCCACCGCGACCGCGTCGCGTCTGTAGCGCACTGCCCCCCGCTGCCGCCCGCCCTTCCGCCCCGACGGTGCCGCCGCCCACGCGCTTGTTGCCCCTGACTCCTGTACTGTACAGTGGATTCTCCTGCGGGCACGTAATACCTGTCACGTCAGCCCATCCTTTCTCTCCCTCCCGCCCGCCCCACCCCTCGCTCTCGTGCACGCCCCAGCCGCGTTTATCGTCATGGCGGCCTTTGTTCCGTCTGCCTTTTCGCTGGCCGCCGCCGCTCCCCGCCGCAGGGTGCTGTCGGCTGCGCGGGGCGGCTCGGCTTTTGTCGCCCCCGCGGCCGCGTCGAGCGCGCTGCGGCAGGCGTCGCCGCGGGTGGCGGGTGCGCCCGATGCGGCGCCTGCCGGCGGTCGCGGAATGACCATGCAGATCGTGGACGAGGAGGAGCTACTCAAGACGCGCACCCACGAGCTCTTTATGCCCGCGCTGAGCTCGACCATGACAGAGGGTGTCATTGTTGAATGGCTGAAGAAGCCGGGTGATTTTGTCGAGGCGGGCGACATGGTCATGGTCGTCCAGAGTGACAAGGCGGACATGGATGTGGAGTCGTTTGAGACGGGCTACCTCGCGTCGGTGCTGGTGGAGGAGGGCGGCACCGCTGCGGTGGGCGCCACTGTGGCGCTTTTGGCGGAGAAGGAAGAGGATCTGGAGGCTGTACGCGAGTGCGGGTTGGACTGCATGGTGTCGGGGTCCAACTCGCGCCATGACGGCACGACGGCGGTGGAGCCGGCCCTGGATGAGGCAGCCGTGGCGGCCGTGGCGGCCTCTTCGGGCCAGGCACCGGCGGCGACGCCCGCGGCGCCTGCTGTCGAGGATGACGTGTCGGCAAATGAGCTGTTCATGCCCGCTCTGAGCTCGACCATGACAGAGGGCGTCATTGTCGAATGGCTGAAGAAGCCGGGTGATTATGTCGAGGCGGGTGACATGGTCATGGTCGTCCAGAGTGACAAGGCTGATATGGACGTGGAGGCGTTTGAGTCGGGTTTCCTCGCGTCGGTGCTGGTGGAGGAGGGCGGCTCTGCGGCGGTGGGCTCTACTGTCGCCCTGCTTGCTGAGTCGGAGGCCGACATTGAGCGCGTGCGGCAGAAGGGCGCGGCGGCCGCCGCTGGGGTGTCCGCCGCGGCGCCGCCCGCCCCGTCCGCGACGACCGACGCCGCGCCCGCGGCGGTGGCGGCGGCGCCCGCGGTGGTGGCGGCGGCGCCCGCGGTGGCGGCCGCGACGGCGCCGGTGGTCAACACGGGCCGCATCGTTGCGTCACCGCTGGCCAAGAAGATGGCCAAGGAGGGCGGGGTGGACCTGGCGACGGTGGCGGGCTCGGGCCCTGGGGGCCGCATCGTCGCGGAAGATGTGTCGGCTGCGCTCAAGCGGGGGCCGGCGGCCGCTTCTGGGGGTGCGTCCGCCGCGGCGGCGCCGTCGGGGGTCCTTCGCGCCACGCCCGACGCGGTCAAGGTGGCCAAGAAGGAGGGCATCAAACTGGAAAGTGTCAAGGGCACCGGCAACTTTGGCCGCATTACCGCTGACGATGTGCTGGTCGCGGCGGGCAAGCCTCCGCTGTCTGCGTCATGGATGACGGCCAAGCCCGCGGCGGCGGCGGCCCCGTCGTCTTCTTCATCGGTCACGTCGGCGTCGTCGTCTGGGGCATCCGCCCCCACGGCAGCGGCGGCGGTGCCGATGCCCGAGGGCGCCGTGGCCATGACGGCCATGCAAAAGGCGGTAGTGTCCAACATGAACGCCACCCTCGGCGTCCCTGTGTACCGGGTGTCGTACGGGATCAAAACGACTGCCTTTGACGCGCTGTATGCCAAGCTCAAGCCCAAGGGCGTCACCGTGTCCTCTTTGCTGGCCAAGGCGGTCGGTATGACGCTTACCAAGCACCCCATCATGAACGCCAGCTACTCGAATAATGCGATTGTCTACCGCAAGGATGTCAACGTGGCAATGGCCGTGTCTCTCCCGGACGGTGGGCTTATCACCCCTGTCTTGGCTGGTGCTGACGTCACCGACCTGTACAGCCTGTCGCGGTCGTGGAAGGACCTGGTGAAGCGGGCGCTGCAAGGAAAGCTCAAGCCCGCCGAGTACTCGACGGGCACCTTCTTTGTGTCCAACATGGGCATGTTTGGGGTGTCCCAGTTTGACTCAATCCTGCCAGCTGGCGCAGGGGGGATCCTGGCTATTGGCGCCTCCCAGCCAACCGTTGTTGTGCCATCGCCGGGCACCTTTGCTGTGGAGAAGAAGATGACCGTCACCATTACGTGCGACCACCGGCATATCTACGGGTCGCACGCGGCCGAGTTCCTCCGTGACCTGGCTGACTTGATCGAGAATGACGTGGATAGTCTGCTTTATTGAGTCGTCGCTGTTGCTTGGCTTCTTCCTCGTTTACTACGCCCCTATTGTATCTTTTCGTCCCTTTGTGCTCTTGCGCTGGCTTCTTGCGCATCTGGCAACGTGCGGGTGAAGAAATAGGCTGATGGTGGTTGGCAGGCTGGGGCACTGCATGGCGGTCTGTCGCAGTCTGTTGTCCCGCCTATTCGCAGTGAGTAACCCCCCAGCCTCCTGTTTTCCGCCAGAGATCACTTGCTGAGGTTCGTGTTCGGCTCGATCCACTGACACTGGACTCGTGCTGGATCTGCCAGAAAGATTCAGCGCACTGGGGCTGGCCGTGCACTGCCGCTGTTTGCCCTGCAGAGTGGCAGGCATGCGTGACGAGCTGGTGGGAGTGCATGGGGTGCCGTCCGTGCCCCAGAGCGGGGAGAGGGATATGACGAGGCCGTTCGGTCCGTACGGAGCCTATTCGCCGAGGCCCAACGGTCAGAGCAACCGGCGGACGAGGGGGCGTGCGACAGACGCAGCTGCTCAAGAAAGCCAACAAGGACGCGTTGGGCGAGTCAAAACCAATCAGTGCTCGCGGTCATAGTGCGCGAGCGAGTGCACCCCCCCCTCGGCCTGCGCAGCAGGCGTCCGTACTTGGAAGCGCAGGTTGTCGGCGCGCATGTACTCGTGCATCTGCGCCACAGACATGACGCCCATGTCCTGCAGGCCATGCTTGACCGCAATGGTCAGGTAGGGTAGGTAGCGCTTGAGAGACCCCTTGTCCGTCACCGAGCCCGTCACGCCCTGCGCCACGCGGATGCGGTCGTTCTCGCCTTCAGCAAAGTAGCGCACAGCCGAGCCCGCCTTCATCGCCGCCACGCTACCCATGCCCCGGTACTTCTTGTAGCGGACGGTGCCGTCGCCGCCAGGCGCCGACCGATACACGTACTCCCCAGGGCTCTCCTGCGTGCCAGCCAGCATGGAGCCCATCATGACGGTGCTGGCGCCAAGGGCCAGCCCCTTGATGATGTGACCAACCGACGAGACACCCCCATCGGCAATGACAGGGACGCCATGCTCGGCGGCCAGCTTGGCCACCCTGTACACCGCCGTCGCCTGTGGCCGCCCGCACGCCATCACCTCCTGGGTGGTGCAAATAGAGCCGCAGCCCATACCCACCCGCAGGCCGTCGGCGCCCGCAGCAATAAGGTGGGCCGCCTGGTTCTGCGTCACTACGTTGCCAGCAATCACGTCCAGGCCCGGGTGGGCCGTCTTGATCCACCGAAGCATGTCGAGCTGGAACATGGAGTCGCCCTGGGACGAATCGAGCACCACCACATCAATGCCGGCCTCGGCAAGCGTGTCCAACCGCTCCCGGTCCTCCTTTCGGGTGCCAATGGCCGCGCCACACAGCAGGCGCTTCCGCTCGCGGTCCTTTGCCGAGTTCGGGTAGTCCCGGTTCTTGAGGATATCCGTGCGAGCGACGAGGCCAACTAGCTCACCCCGCGAGTTGATGATGGGGAGCTTCCCCTTCTTGGCCTTTTTGATAATGTTGTACGCCTGCTCCAGGGTGGTGCCCTGGTTGGCCGTCACCAGCTCAGTGGTCATAACGTCCCGCAGGGGCGTCGTGCGGTCCCGCACAAACTCCACATCCCGGGTGGTGACAATGCCACAGAGCTTGGACTCCATCCCCCCCGATGAGGTAATGGGGATACCCATGAAGCCAAACCGCTTCTTAATGTCCAGTGCGTCCGCGACCGTGTCATCAGGGGAGAGCGTCTTGGGGTCCGTGATGAACCCATTCTCGTACCGCTTGACGCGGTCCACCTCCCGCTTCTGCTCCCGAACAGTGTTGTTGTAATGGACAACACCAATGCCACCAAACAGCGCCATGTGGATGGCCATGTCGCCCTCCGTCACCGTGTCCATAGGGGAAGAGACAAACGGGGCGCGGAGTTCAACGTTGCGGGAAATCTTGGTCGTAAGTGACACATCCTCCGCGCCAAAGTAGATATGGCCAGGCAGCATCACGAAGTCATTGTAAGCGTATCCAGTGGCGCCCGAGTTGAACAGCTCCTCTGCGGAAGCTCCGTCCCGGTACTTGAAAAGCTCTTCCAGGGGGACCACCGGCTTTAGCTCCTTGGCCGCCGCCGGCGCGACTCCGTCCATACTGGCCGGCCTCGCAGACTGCCTTCTGCTCCACAGGCCGCGGCTGGAAGCTGGCTCTGCTGGCTGGGCGTCCGAAGGTGGGGACCAGGTGGGGGGGCACCAATCAACCAGGCGAGGGCGGGCGTGAGTGCGGACAGGCGGGTACCGAGCAGGCGACCAGTGGTGTGGGGGGCAGGGCAGGGGGCGGTGGCGCCAGGGCCGAACTCCGGGGAGCTGGTCGGCGCCGGCGCAGTGGACCCCGCGGATGACCGTCGTACCTGTCACACGAGGCCGCCTGATTTAGAGCCGCTGGCGTCGACGGCGGCTCGGGGCGCGGGCTACATCGGTCCCCGTTGCGGACTTGTCGTGAGCTCCTTAATTCAATATTTTTAAGAATTAAACGATGCGGGAGTGGCTGGATCACCCACTGGTCATCTCAGTCTTGCGTGGGCCTGGGATGTTCATATCGGGCCGCGGAGGGGGAGGAGCCGCGACCCACACCGACGGGGAGGGTGGACAGGAAGGTGGCCACGACATGTCCTTGACGCCGCATCGCCAGGCGCCTCTTCGTCTACGGACTTCGCCGCAGGGCGCCGCGCGTTGGAACCACCCGCATGCCGTCACGCGTGGGAAGCATGCGCGCACGGCCACAGACAGAGTGACCACGAGGGTGAAGGACGTAAGGGAGTGCGCGAGTAGGAAGTTCTCTGGTAACGTGCGGGGCCTGCCGACGGCAACTCTCCTTCATGAGCCGGACAGGGACAGCGCGTTTGTTCACGCTTTGAGGCCCGTTCGCAGTTCGCGTACCGTCACGTGTGACGACGGTATAAACGGTATAAAAGCTGCGAAAGAAACTGGACAGGGCCGCTGTATACGGAATACCAAGTACATAAAGATTTTGCTCATTCTCAAGATTTCTTGAGATTGACACACACAAATGAGTGTGACCAGAAGAAGAGCGGGGTGTTTGGCAGCCCTGCCCAAGTCGGATGCCACTGGAGACCATCCACCGTCCACGGCGCGGCGAACAGCATCATGGTACCCACTCCTATCTGGCGTGCGGGTGCGTTTGCGACTTCTGTAGCTGGCACCCTACATGCCCGCCGTGGTATTCTATCGGACCCCTTTCAATACACTTCTGTTCCTTTTCCTTCTTCCCACGTCCGGGCTCGCTACGGCGCCCTCTTTCCACGCGCTGTGCGCATGTCCGAGAGCACTTTCCACAGCCTGGTCGATGTCCTGCGCCCTCGCTTGCCGCGTCGAGGCTTCTCGGCGGAGATTCGTGCGGCTATGGTCCTGCGCTACTTGGGCGGCGGTAGCTACATGGACATTTGCGCGGCGTTTGGAGCGCATCCAGCAACTTTGTACCGCGCCTTGTGGGACGTTGTGGACGCTGTGAACTCTACCCCTGCCCGGCGCATCTGCGCGTGCCACCCATTGAGTGACAAATTTCAATGACAGCACGCTGGCCAGAGAGTTGTCTCAAGAATTTTATTCGCTGATCGCAATTTGTTAGCTGCAGGTCTTGCCCTCTGAAGTGTAAACCGCGGTATACCGCGGTACAAACATACGCGGCGCGCCCGCGTATGTTTATACCGCAGTATACCGTCGGGACGGGCACAGCCAATCAGGTCGGCGTTACGCGTATATACCGTCACTCCGATTGCAACTGCGAACGGGCCTGAGGAGCAACAGTTACTTTGCGCCATCAGACCGCGTCCTCATTATTCTTTTGACACTCGCTTTTCAAGGCGGTCTGGGGCTGCGACACCAACATGGAGGCCGAGGTCTTCAACGGGTATTTCTCGACGAGACACGAGCGAACTGCCTGGGCTCCCTCAAGATGTCTGCCAACTAACCGAGCGATCGCCCTGGATCTGCTGCAGGCTCTCCCTCGGTAGACGGAGGTGGGGACAGGACATCACCTGCAGCCGCGGTCGGACGTGACGGGCCTAGCCGTGGCCGCAAAGCAAGTGGTGTGAAGACGGAATTCCAGGAGGTTCCTGGCACAGGGGCAAGCAGATCCAAGCCAGAAGGGCCGTTGACTCGGTAGGTTGATTGAACTTGCTCACATGTGGCCAAACTACGGGACACAATTGTCCTCGTATTAATCACAGACGTCTCCGGCCCGCATGATTAATATGCATATTAAATGCAAGTTAGACTAACTTAATTAATTAATGTTTATTTCGTGCCAACCCTGCGCTGGCTTCAGAAGTCCTGTGTTCCCTTGAAACGTCCCTGACATGTCTGAACGAAATCCCTGAGTGTCTCTGAAACGTCCCGGAGATGCACCTGCTATGTGCCCGGCACGTCATTGGGGTAACCTTGAGGTTACTCGTCAGTGTCCCTGGGATGGTCCGGAGGCTGACTTTGCTATTAATTTGATCCATCTGAGAGGAGTGCTCAGGTTTACCTCCGGTTGGCCCATTTCGACACCCGCTTGGTACGATATATATCTCAATGCCGTTTATACTGACCACCATGTTGCGGACATGCCGTGGCAACACACAAATCAATCACTTTGACGAGCTCGATCACTTTCGAAGGATGAAAACTCGTTGAAACGAGAGACTTTCAGCAGATGCAGATCTCGTTGCAGATCTCGGAATTTTCTCGGTATTGTGGCGCCAGGATTCTCTTACCGAGCCTTTAGCGCCGGGACTTTCAGCAGGTAATAAACCTCGCTACGGAATGGTCGACCCGCTGTCCACAGTTTTCAATGGATGCGTGGTGCGGCGTCGGCGTTCTTTGCCGCGGATAGGTGTAGGCGCACCTGGGCAGCGGGGGGGGGTTATATGTGGACGGTGGGCGGAGACGCCAGCTGCAGGTCGGTGAGCCGGTCAGCGCTTGCGGGCAGGCGGGCGGAGTGGCAGTCACGTGTACCTCCAGCCATCATTCCTGGATGGAAGGAAGGTCAATCGCGACCGGCCCTAGAACGTGTCGCACTTTCCCAGCAGGGATCCACTCCGCTACGGTCGGCGACATAAGGAACTATCCCATACCAGATCTCGGTATGCCGGCCATACGTGGCATACGTGTCAGGGATACACCGCATTCTTAACGGGATCTATGACTGCAGAAAGTCTGTAATGGACTGTTCAAGCGCTGCACTCGTTTGGCGCCATATCAAGTTGGAACGGTTCTTGAAGCGTTTGACCTTCGTAATGACTTCTGCTGCGTTCTTTCGGGATTGACGAGGGACTGCACTCTAAGAAATCTCCTTTTAAAACCGTGAGGCAGTACTTTCTGATTCATAAGCGGAGAGAATCTCCCCGTCATTGCGCACAGCGGCCTCACAGTTCATTCCGGCCAGTAAGAGAGCATCGGCACTCCATTCGTATGGGAAAGGTTCATAAAGATGCGATCAAGGACCTTTTCAGGAGCCATTTTCCGATTTTCACTCTTCGAAGAAAACATGTGTCGCGGCTCTCTATATTGCAGTTTTCCTAATTTGGGCCGATCCGGACGACAACACTGTACAAACAACTTAGTGAGCCTAATGCGTGCTGGCAGCACAGGGCGAACCAATAGCGTACTCTAGGGGCCAGAACGCAAGAGGCTGGTGATTGGCTGCAGCCGCCGCGGGCCTTGTCTCGATCGCTCATTGGTCAAGTCACATGGTATTGGTCAATGACCTTTTGTTGTTATTGTTGTCCGCAGCGGCCAACATGGGGAAAACAGCAATGGAAGACTCACTTTGTGACGCAACCAAGTTGCTTACTCTCTGTTTACAGTCGATGCGGCTTGACGGGCTCTTTCTGTTCATGCACTTTGTGCTTCGCGTGCTCATCTTGGCCGAATCTCACTGCCGTATCCGTGGAGAAATTAATGTCACGTTCGTTCTAAAGAACATTAGGGGAAGGAAGTACTGTGTTGTTCAGCAGGGCTACTTCCGCGGGCAATGGATTGACTTACGGTACTGGAGTGCGCGCCATTCACATCAGACCGCAAGTCTTCACGCCAGCTGGGACCACGAGGCTGTTGATTGTACACCTTGAATTGCAATGTTCCCGGTACTGGAGTTTTCAGACGAGCGAGGGTGCTTAACCTCCTCAGAAAAACCCGGTCGCGTTCCGGACGGTATTGATTCCCCTGCTTATGGAGGCTACTCTGGTCCCGAGTACTTGAGAGCTGACACTTCTCGATGGCCCGTATCTCTGGTCGGATTTCAGGAAGTGAACGAGTCTTCTATACTGTTGCTGCTTGCTGAATTCTGTTCTGGTGGCCCATGAACGGGACTTACACAATCAGTTTCCGAGAAGTACGGGCACAGCTTTGGCTGGCCAGCGCTATCATCTGTTTGACAACACAATCGTGTGTTCGTATGCTGGGCCGTACAGATCCGCAACTGTTTATCAGCATTTGTGGCGAAAGACGATAGAAACCTCATTCCACGTGCCTTTTCCCATTTTGAGTCAGACACACCGCAGGATGCGCCGTGACGAGACGAAGCCATTTGTTTTCTTTCTTAGTTCGCAAAATCTGGAGAACCTTCTGCAGTGCCACCAACACACGACGCTGTTGGCGACAGTACATGGCCACCCAGCGATACATGCACGAGAAACTTCTGGTGGCGCCTGTCTCAATATTGAAGCTCATAGAACCTATAGAAAGGAGCAGAGAAGTCATCGGCGGTCCCCTCAACGCGCCAATACGACTTGACCGGGGCGATATCGTCGATGTGACTAAAAGGCGGATCTAGGGAGACTTTCGAATGCACGTTCTTAGACGCGTGCTATCTTTGTTCGAAAAGGCTCAAGAATACTGTTGCATCTATCGCCGACCGACACAACTCTTCTCGGAAGCTTGACGTTCTTTATTGTCAGGAGCACATTGCCAGGGGATCTGGGCAGAAACACTTGCCTCCGAGGAGATGTGAAGAAACGTAGAGGCGACTCCAGCCTGTGGGGGCGCACCAGCCCTGGAATCGGTCCCAGCGGCTCATCTCATTAGGGGAGAGCCTGCCTGAGAGCGCCAGTCTCAGTTCCCCACGGCGGAATCCATAATTCAGCAATAAGCCGCCACATGCACGTTTACCTTTACGTGACCGCTGATTTTGTCGCATTTGAGATTCGACGTTTTCTCGACACGAGCTCTTACTGTTCATGCCCCATCTTCTGCTGTCCACTCTCTTGGTCGGCCCTCGTGGCATACTCACTTAGTACACGTATTTACGTACGTTGCAGCTGTCACTCGGAAAGTGTCAAGTACATTTGCATCGTTGTGAACTACTCCTCGCAGCATTGGCATCACTCAAGATACTATATCCAGTAAAGTTGTGCTCGAGAGCAGCACGCAAACGACTTTTTGAGACGCGATTCTCTACTTGCAGAAGCCGGTCCAGAGAGTGCACACTGCGACACTCCTGGTGTTCTGCAACGCGCGCACGATTGCGTGCAAAGTATCGCTCACAAAGCGAGTTTAAAATACATTGTTCACGATTTCTCAGAAAACATTCCGCGACCGGGAATTGAACCCGGGCCACCTGTGACCTGCATGATTGAGAGACAGGTATCCGCGATGTACCACCTCGTGACCGGAACCACTAGACTAACGCGGATACCTGATGGTACATAGAAATACTTTCTTCATCTCTCATAAACCTGTGCCTGAGCGGGATGGAACCTGCCCATCCGAAGTTTCATTTCACCTGAGTGGGCTCCTTAAACGGATGGAGGAATACACTAATATTTCATGCGGACGACGACTAATTGCCTGATTGTAAGTCGGCTCTCTTGGATTGGCTGTCTCTTTGGGGACATGCTCGGGCATCTTACTTGCACTGTTCGTAAGCAAGTGTACCTCGATGGTATTGCAGTTTTCCGAATTCTGTCCCATGTGGACAAGAGCAAGAGAAAATGTACGAGAGGAAGGGCCCTTCGCATGCTGGCAGCAGAGGGCTCACCAATGGCGTGTTTAAGCAAGTCCGTCGAAAGAACCTGATGATTGGCTATTGCCACAACGGCCCTCGCAATGAACGCTGGTTGGTCAAAACACGTCGGATCTCGCCGGTTCGCCCTCCATCTCAGGTCATCACTGTCAAGAACAATGTGAATCACTCAGCCGGTGCCTCTTCTCCCCTCAAGTTGGTCCGAAATCCTGAGATAGTCCCAGATCACACTGCTCGACAACAACGGCCCCTCATGCAGAACAGTCATTGGCCAGAGGGGCACAATCTGAGTCATATCATTGGCCAGATACAGTTTGTTCTTGCTCTTGTCTACATGGGACAAATTTGGGAAAGCTGCAGTAAGCGATGACGAATGAAGAACGTATTGTCCGTGACGCGGGCCTGCACGTTCAAATGTCAAAACCACATGATGCTTTGCAGTTCTCCCAATTTTGGCCGATCCGGACAAGAGCAAGAACAACAGTCCACTGACCAATGACACGCCTCACAGGATGCCTCTCTGACTAATGAGAGCTCCGAATCAGTCTCAATTGGCGTACAAACAGTACGATCTGCGACATTCCCGGGACTCCGAGCACATGGATGGGAGATCCCGAGTGGAACGGACACACGAGACAAGCTGGACACCTGTTCTGGAGAGGAATGAGCCGAGGTGGGGGATTCTCCGGCGATCCCCGTCGAGAAGACAACAATGTTTCGACCAATCAGCTATTGGTACGTGGCCCACTGGTGCTGCAGCCAAACATCGGCTTGGGGCGATCGGGCCCGTAGAGCACGCGATTGGCACGCCCTCAGCTGCCAGCCCGCGATTGGCTCGCACAGTTGTTCATGCACCGCTGTTCTCGTTCGGATCGGCCAAAATGGGGAGAACAGCGATATTCCGATCACATTGTACGACGGGATAACGAAAAGGCAGCATTGCGGGTTCTCTCTCCTACTCTCGATGTCTCCGCGAAACTTGGGTCAGCAGCTCACAATTTCAAGCGTGCAAAAGAACTGCTGTGGGGCGTGCCGCGAATTGAACGCGGGACCTCTCGCACCCTAAGCGAGAATCATACCACTAGACCACACGCCCGAGATCACGTGGCAACCCAGATAATAATTTTAAACATATTTTATTGCTAAGTCTGCCACGCACGCACATGCGAGTCTTGCAATGTCATCGGTACAAGCTCATTTGCGCACTTTGGACAGACTGGACATTCCCTGCAGCAATAACTGGCGGCTCCGTCAAGCTGACGTCAATGCACAATTCTGAGCGTGTTTTCTCAATTCTGAGCGTGTATTCTCGTCAAGGTCTCGGAGTGCTCATGCGCAGCAGACTACCAGAACGAGTTGAGCGACATTTGCCCGTAGTCGCGACAGTGCCCGAATGCGACTCGTGACATTTCAACACTGCTTCCGAAATCATCCTCAGCTCTTCCTCGAGACCTCAGTAGGGACTACAAGAAAGAATTAAGCTCTTTTCATGCCACGCTCACGGGCGAGAGTCCTCACCGCTGTGGTCTCAGCTGTAGAGAACTTGTCACGGAGGACCGCATGGATTTATTGCAGACTACATTTCTTCCGTCTGTGGTGTACTACCACAAGGGTGTGGGGGGGGGCGGGGGGTGGGTGGTGGGGATCGGACAGGACGAATACAAGGGTCGTGCAATGAGCCAGCTGCTGCTGCTAGCACCACTGCAAAAGGCACGCTATACCGCAGGGGATAGTCTGAGAGCGTGCTGCGGTCGACCGAGAGGCATCAGCGATCACTGTGAACTCTTAAAGTGAACGGGAGCACAAAGACACGATCAAGGTAGGATGATGCAGCAAAGAAGACCGAACCAAGCCTTGTACAGTTTATGCTTTGATGGCAAGTATCCCTGCTATTCTTTTGCGGTTGTCGGCTGCGCTGTCATGAAATGGATGCACCTGTCCAGCGCTACAACAGTCTTTGTGCGCCTTGCTTCTGCGAAATAACAGCTGGTCGCAACAGCTTCCATACAACTTTCGAGCTGGTTCCACAACGTTGGTGGGTGACACAACAACCCCGCTGATCGTGCGCCTCTAGATATCTGAGAAACAAGATTTAGTGCGTTTAAGTAGTCTCCCAGGGTGCAATAGCAATATTTGGATGGCTACCTCCACGTCAGAAAATTTGAGCTATAGAACATGAGACGGCCCCAGTGCAAACGAGAATAGTCCAGTTTGTGCAGACAGTTGCCACCGTCATTACTTTGTAGTGACTGGCCGCTTGTCTGTGCCCATACCGTGCTGAGGGCCATATCTAGATCTCCTCATCATGGAATAAGAAGTATCCACAAAACGGCCTCAGGGATCTAGCGCAGAGGCTCATCAGTGCACAGATCGACGAGCAAAAGCTTCGTTCCGACTTGGGCGGAGTGGTTCTTGCACGGGATCAATGCCCCCTTCTTCTTCGCTCTCAACATTGAATGCCAAAAATTCCGTCTGCAGCCTAAGATGCGCTTGTCATCATTCCCAGGATTATCTAACAGCACGTTCTAGACGGGCCCCTTGTCACATGAACCAGTGATCAACGGAAAAGACCGCTGCATACTTGGAACAGAGTGTGCTCTTTCGCTTCTGTGAGGCTGAATTGTAAATCATTCAGTGTCCCATCCCACGCACCTGCGAGCACGCATTTTTCAAGTCGCAATGGCCTATCGGTCAGCAAATCAAGTGCTTCGATCGCAGAAGTAGGACAATGCCACCATTCGCCGGACGTGAACTGCAATCTACCACAGGCGTAACAAAGCGCCACTAGAAAATGGCATGTTTCGCAAACAGCCAGGTTCTTTTGGAAATTGTGCCGCAGATGTCCAAAGAGCTATCACGCGGTGCAGATACCTAGTCTTATGCACGTAAGCGCCATGAGCTTTTGGCTGCCGAGACGACCAAGAGCTGAATGTGCCAGCTCCATGAGGTTTATCGCTAGACAAGCAAAGAGCGCTTTACAGCTGCACTTTGCATGTGACTTTTTCGAGCCGTCCACGACTTTCTTCTGTGCGAAGCCAAACGGTGGTTCTTCAAGAGCGGCGAGTAGTTGCGATGCTGAGAATATAGCGAGACAAATCGTCAGATTTTGGTTGAATGACGACAGCATTTCTCCAGTTTTCCTACCAAACAGAACAAGATGCATATGATAAGTGTGGCACTTTGGCCGCGCTGTCTCGCTTTGATTGTGGGCCCCAGCACGGGCCATTACGCAGGCAGCGCCGCGTGCCCAGCGGCCCTTGTCTGTGGCCTTCCACACAATTCAGCAGGGTGGGCACAAAGTGCGCACCACTTTTCAGTTGTCTACGTGTATGCCCGACGCGTTACCTTGGTCAGTAGGCATGACCCTCGTCGACCCCCTGCCCTATTTATCCATGAGAGACAACCAACTGCTCGCATCAACAAGCGTGTTGTGAAGATCAATAATCGCACGTGCCCAGAGCGCTCACTTGACGTTACCTTCCGCAACTCCGTCATACGACTTCTGTTCAGTTTGCTGTCTTTCCGTGTCATCAACGCTCCCGCGCAGCTTAAACAAGCAGCAGGAGTAAAGCACTTCGCGAATAGCCCCACTATGCTGGTGCAGTTAGAGAATCATGTGTTGTGTGAAACGCAACACCCGCCAGAAGCTGCGCGGCTGCAATTCTAGACGGGCAGCTGGAAGCTTCGCAGCTGAATGCTTCGCAGCTCGCATGTGACCAAGGGGCACTTCTTCAGTCTTGTTTGAAACATGTTCGTTCTGAAGTCGCAAGATCCCAGATCTGACACACAGCTGACAGTGATCAGAACGTTTAGAGTCGGCTCATTCCTGGATGCCTATCTGAGCTCGCACGTAATGCGCCGAGTACAGACCTGTGCACGACCCCTACGCAGGGCTTCCAGAGTATGATGTGCGAGGCGTGCGGGCGAAGTAGACCTCCGTGTCTTCTCTAAAGCTTGTGCACATTTTGCAATTTTCTGAAGTGAGAAAAAGTGTCTAAAACAGCTTACACTGGGGAATGTTTGCTGGATTCACTGCACCTGGAAAAGAGAAAAAAGCTCTGCAGCTTGCTCTCGTTATGCCCGATCCGGACGTCAACCAAACCCAGAGAAAAGCTACATTAGATGATGTGGCAGAACTGGCCCCACGCAGGGGGGCAGAGCGTGCCATACTGGGACGGGGGACAACTGGTCAGACCCGTTCCTCCGTTTGCGTTCGATCCCGAATTTCCCTGAGTCAGGGATACTTTGCTTGATAGTAAATCCAACATGGATTTGAGGGTTTTCTGCATTTTATCGTCTTGAATTTTCGTGTGGCCCGGTGAGCAGGTTCTGGGGTGGGAGATTCTGAGTGGCGAGATTGTGAGAGGACCCTGGGGGGATAAGGGGAGGGACAGCGGGGCTTGGCCTCGTTTCCCCGTCCCGACCAGGAAACTGCTGGCCCACTCACCATGTTCTTGTTTACTATTGGGGGGATTGCCCCACAACAGAGACATGTTGTGTGCGACATGCACTTCTTCCGATTTCACCGACACGGGAGGCAGCCCTTGTGCACCACCTCAACTTAAGTGCTGGGTGTTCGAGTGGTTCTTGCCACATTTGGTGGAGCAGCAGGGGACAGAGGTAAACTTTACCTCCGGGTGCACCCGGGTGTAGGGGGCCCTCTGTCTCAGAGGAACGGTGGTCTTGGACTGTGTCGTACGGGTCGTTAGCCAACATGGCTGGATCGGACCCCCCGTCGTCCGGGGAGTACACGGGTGACGCACGTACTCCAGAGCCTTAGAATACTGCTGAGACACAGGTAGGTGTACCTGGGGTCGCAGAGGGACTGGAGGTCCCTCAAGCCAGCAGGACTGGGAGTACGGGCGGGCAACTGGCCACCGCGACTCAGTCGGGAGTTCATTCGGGTGACACCCCCGATGATAGTGGACCGAAGTCCGTCCTCCTGGTGGTACGCTCAACGGGAACGTCCCAAGGTGAGAGGACTGTCCCCGCGGGATCCACTCGGGTTGGAGCCAACTTTGCATGGAGCAATCGCCAACTAGGCTTTCGGAGAACGGCGGACCTCCATTGGTCGGTGATGGGCTCGCGCCATTGCCCTCGGTTGAGACCCCTGGGGGTCGTGGTCTCCCCTCAGGTCGACTCCCGGAGGCTGACCGAGACTCAACTGGAGTCGAGAACCCTCTCCTGCCGGAAACTGCCGGTCGGGAGGCGACCGATGTGTTGCGGCAGGCTTTGTCGGAACTGGTGGTTGCGATGACGAATACCTTTTTAAATCAGATTGTGGCGAGTTTGCCACATGGTCTCAATGTCCAAACCGGAGTGGGGCTCTCGAGCCCGCAGACGCAGTGAACACTTCACCCTACGCCTGTATCGGGGCGTCCCGAACAGGGACCAACCCCTGTGACTTCCAACTTGGGAACCACGGGGACGTCAGCAGGTCGAACGCCGAATACAGGGGCGTCTCCTGTAGAGATATCGGGGGTTACACCCAGCCCGCCGGTGCTGACGGCAGAGACGGGTCAGTTCACCCCTTTGCCCCAGCGGCTGTTTCCTCAACGTGAGGTGCCGCCCAAGATCCAGGTAGCCAATCCGGTCTAACGGGGTATCTTTGACTGTAAGGCCTTCGCCCTGAACAACAAGTCAGTGGCGTATGGCCCTGTTCAGGCCCGAGTAATGGGCCGTGCCAAGAAGAATGTAACTCACTCTTTTGGGCGCAAAGCAGAGTGGGATGGAACTCCCCCCCTCCGTGTCTTCAAATTTCTGCATCGTTTTACAACAGCCTGTGACGACAATGCCATAAGTGAAGGCATGGCTTTCTACATGCTACAGGAATTCACGAAGGGCGATCTACGGACGGAAATTATGTCCGTCATGCCCAGTTCCTCAAGTGGAAGAGCTGGTGAGTTGACGTCCTACCTAGAGCTCATCAACTGGTTGATGAGCGCTATGGTTGATGAAGCCGAGTTAGCTTTTCAAGTCGAGGAGTTTACGCAAGCGCACCAGGAGGAGAATGAGAACGAGTTGTCATTCGCGGACCGAGTCCGTAAGCTTTACGATCTCTGTGGCTTTCTTCACCCACAAGCTGTGGTGAAGAGTCGCTTTGTGAAAGGTCTCCATTGGTCGGTCTGTATGGAGACCCGGGAGCATAATACCTCCCGGGCGACACTGGCCTAGTTGGTCAGGTTTGCCTACCGCAGAGGGGAGGCTTACCGCAAGCTGCAAGATGAGCAACGCCAGGAACGGCAGGCCGAGTTGGCCAAGGAGAGAGAGGAGACTCGCAAAGCCAAAGAGCTACGAGAGGCACGCCGGATCCGTAAGGATAAGATGGCAGCCGCAGTGGGAACTTCCCAAGGCAGCCTCTCGGGTTCCCAAGTCGGGAAGACCCTCCCGGGCGTAGCGTAATGGGACCCAGGTTCCCGAAACCACAAGCCACAAACACACACACAGAGAACACAGTCCGAAGCCCAGGAAGGAACTGGTATGAGCCCTTGCTGGTCCACTGGCCCGCCACGATACGAGGCGAATGTAAACAGGACAAAAGCCCGAGGGAGAAGGAACCCAAAGCACTGTTGATTTTATGAGATGGCCCCGGGGAGAACCCCGGAGCACCCCTCAAGAACCTCCCCCCCTGGCCCCTCCAGGGGCTCAGAGCGAGGCCCCCAGAGGGTGCCCCCAGCGGGCCAAGTGCCAGCAAGGCATCGGCCGCTCACCGGGCCAACACACGAAAAGAAAGCGAAATCCCCCCACACGCAAATGTCAATCCCAAAAAAAAACCCAGTGGGAAAAAGGGGAAAGACACGAAATCACGCAAGGAAAATAAATGCGAAAAATCAAGCAAATAACCCGAAGGTCAGTATGCCCCCAACCGGGCACGTCCTCCACTCCGGGGGACCAATCAGGGCACCGGGCGTGTCCCCACTGCCCCGGGCCACCGATGCAGGGATCCCAAGCCAGCGCGTGGTTCCACGTAACGCTGCCAGCCGGGTCCCAAGTCAGCCTCCCGGGTCCCAACGGTACCTGAGGGCCACAACGCCACACCGGGGTCGACCCCGTTGCAGCTACCCACGGAAAACCCCCGGACACGGCGGGTTATGGATCCGAATCGTCAGCCGAGTTGGAACGGAATCACACGGAGCGCTACGCTCGGAGTACCCGGAGCAGACTCCGCGGACATGGCCCGGCGGATACTTACGCCGGGGCAGAGTCGGCTATGGGGGGGGGCGGTACCCTATCGCAGTACCCCCACGACGGAGGAAGCCATGCAACTCGGGTACCCGAGGTGTCGACGCCGGGAGTACCAGTTTGACTGGTGCAAGCTATACCAGCGCAGGTTACTGGGAGCTTACTGACGCGATTGGAGTCTGATGAGTTTACTCACAAACTGGCCAAGCGACTGGATATCCAGGACGCGGACACGGAGATTGTCAACGAAGTCTTCCGGTCGGTACTGACTCAGAAACGGTATCGTTTGGAAGACCGCTCCACTACCGTATCGGACTCGATGCATTCTACCTTGTATCGAGCGATCCGCTCTATGCAGACCCTGATGAAGGGAGTCCCTATGTTCGGGGGCTCGAACGGACGCTCGTTGGCTGTCATTGGCTTCCTGACCAGCTTCAAGGCAGCCGCAGACATGGCACTCGTTAACGAGGGGCTAGCCCTGGAGATCCTCCCGTTCTTTGTTGATGAACGGTTATGGGGCATCCTTGCCCAGGCATCCCCGATGCCGGGAATGAGGGTCGCAGCCACCCCCATGGATTACCGTGGTATTCTAAAGGAGCTGCTGAGCAGCTACCTCAGTGGGGACAAGTGCGAAGACCACTACCGGGCCCTTCGCACCGGCACCGCCCAGTCCTGGGAGGATGACGAGATGTTCGGACGCCAGATCCAAGAGCTCGACTACGAGCTGGGGAAGCTCCTCGGAGAAGGGGAGCTCCGGGCCATCCTGTTCGCAGGAGTAGCCAACTACGTGCGGATATACGCACGGGGAGCCAATACGGCTCGGACGAACTTCAGTC
The DNA here is from genome assembly GCA_009829735.1 of Pyropia yezoensis. Classification (NCBI taxonomy): domain Eukaryota; phylum Rhodophyta; class Bangiophyceae; order Bangiales; family Bangiaceae; genus Pyropia; species Pyropia yezoensis. Next base: position 31,190,698 of record CM020619.1, on the reverse strand, counting down.
GGCTGATGCACATGTGCAAGTCCCTGGGGGACGCCTACCGGGTGCTGCACCCGGAGTGTGCCTTAGCCCCGAAACCCAAAGGTGAGGGGAGCAAGCTCAATCTTACCCCGGTACCGAGTCAAGAGAAGGTGGAACGCAAGGCCGCACCAGTACTGGTGGCAACCGAGTACGCCCCCATGGATGAGAACGAACCCCTGGTCGACCAACAGGGCCGCCTGTTGCTACCGGCTACGCCGGTGATTGATGAACAAGGTTCGGTAGCGTACATCGCCCCGGTTGGGACCCAGCTCCAGGTCAACGAGGGTGCGGGTCGTCGTGTCCCGAATGTGCGGACTACGGGGTACTCCCCGGTTACTGGCAACCCACATCAACCCTTGCCAACATAGGCGGTGCGTACGGAGGCACCTCCGCAGATCGCGGGAAGGACCAACCGGTTGGGGTAGTCCATGTTCCGTTTGGCACTAGGACCCAAGGCCTACAAGGGGGCAGGCACTCGCGCGCCCGAGGCAGGCAACCGGACCTATGGAGCCACCTCGACGCGGACCCCCGGGACGACCGGTACTTCCGGATGTATGTTGTGCGGAGACCCCCAACACTGGGTGTCCTCATGCCCGCTCATCCCGGAGGAGTCTTGACGGGCAGCGGCGCAACGCAAGGCATCCATTGGGGGGTATCCCGCCAGAGCACCAGCACCGTGTCGGCAGCAAGCTCCAGGGGGAGTACTGGCAGTCGAGGAGGCACCTCCTCTCCTGGATATCCCGGAAGACAGTACCCGGCCAAGGGCGGGAATCGAGTAAGAAGAAGGGCGATACGGGGTCGCTCGTGCAACCCTAACAAGCCACCCTGGACTGCCGCGGGGAAAGCTCCACGGAGAGTGCGGTTGAGCCGGCGCCGCATCAATCCCCGGGTACACCATCCGGCCCAGACGACACGACGTCAGGGGAATGATGACCAACCTCCAAGAAAGGGAGGCGAGGACGGGAAGCCCCGTCACATTGAACCAGCCAAGGGCACTGTCCAGGACGCCCGAGCTACACCGGATATCGGTGTAGGCCACGTACTGTTCACCTTGAAGAACTTCAAGGTCTCAGCCGCACTGGGGGTTGACCCTCAGTCGACCCGATCGTATTTGTAGCATCCCTGGCCCCGACTTGGCGCCGACCCGGGACTACAACCAGAGGGCACCAGGTGCCAGAACACGCCCGCCGTGTGGTGATGGTTGGCGGCCGTGGCCCGTGCCCGGCACTGGGATGCGGTGGACTACGCTATCCACACGTGAGAGAGGGATTGCTGATGGGTTTTTGCATACTTGTGAGGGACTTGATTTGAGAGAATTCGAGTGTGAGATTAGTGAGTGGGAATAGAATTAGTAGTGATAGTGGCCCCCGACCTGACGAGGTTAGACTCGGGTCGGGGCCACTCGGGGTTATGGGGGGGGGCTACCTGGCCAACGTGCCGAGGCTCCCCCAGATGCACGTTAAGAGGGACAGCGAGGCGCCCTTGGCCCGCGCCCTCAGGAAAAAGACAACTGCGCGTTTGCTTTCCTCTTCCCCGTGTGCACTACCGTGCGTATCTGTTTGCTCTGCGAGCAGGCACGGGAGGCAACAGGCATACCATTCTCGTAGTTCCCCTTTCTGTGTTACCTGTCCCTTTCCCCCGAGGGATATTGACACGTGTCTGAGAGGATCGAGTTTTATACCACATATTTGGTGGAGCAGCAGGGGATGATTGGAGTGTTTGAGAAGAGACATTTGGGAGCAGCGGTTGGGTTGTTCCTGTTCTGTCTTTTTCTGTGGTTTGGGAATTATTTGCACCCGTTCACGGGAATCCCATTCCTGGCTCTCTAACCCCTCTCTTGTGGTCTGGCGATCTTTGGACACGCAGGCAACTGGACTGTGGCTGTCAAGAGACCAACATGGCTACCCTCCCTGGCACGACGGTGCCCAAAGGGGTAGACCCCGCGTCCCTTGATGCATCCCTGGTCACCGCGGGGGACGGTGCCCAACCCGGCGTTCTCCCTACGGGTGAAGCAGACCTGGGTGTGACATCCGGTAGCGGACTGGAGTCCACCGGCGGCCAAGCACCACCTGCTCCCGTTCCTCCGGCTGTTCCTCCTGTGGGAGCCACCCCGGGGTCAACGGCGTTTGAGTCCGCTCGCAGCAGACGTCTCCCTCCTGTCGGTTCTACTCCTCAACCTCCAGGGATAGCCCCTGGTGTGTTTACTCCTGGACCCACACATGGCAGCTGGGTGTATACACCTCTTCCTGTGGGCACTAGCGATGCCAGAGGCACCGCTATGACTGGTTCTACGGGTCTCCCTGAGACCTCGACTCCTGGGACCGGCCAAGCTTTTCCTCCCCTTGCATCCTATGGGGCGGGGAGCTCCAAGACCGGTAACCGGAGCAGCCGAAGGCGTCGGCGTCATCGCCGTCGCTCTAGCACCAGCGAGACCAGTTCCTCCAGCTCCGAGGAGGGATATGATTGGGATGCATCTCCCGGTCCCACCCGGCGCAGGCTAGTCGAGTTTGACTTCCCTGCCCATCAAGTGGGAGATGCCACCCTGAACAAGGTCACGTATTGGGGTAACTACCGGCTGGAGAACCAAGACCAAGGTTACACCCGGAAGATGGCCAAGAAGATGGCGTCCCTGAACCGGCGAATGCAGCCGAGCTTCGGGGGACATCCTAAGTTTTCCGGGAAGAGACCGGCGCTTATCTTTGCCTTCCTGCGCCGGTTTGTCAAGGCATGCAATGACAACGATGTGTCCGAGGGCAAGGCTCTCTACCTCCTGGTTAACTTCATGACCGGAGAAGCGGAACAGCGGTTTGCACAGGTTCTACCAGACTCTGCCGGACACATTGTCGGACGTACCGTCGCGAGTTATCCTGAGGCGGTCAACTGGCTCCTGTCCAACTACGCTGACGCGGACTCTCTGCGTAGAGCAGTCGGCAGGCTGAACCGGGCAACCATGGAAAGACAAGAGAGTCCAGAGGCGTTCGCCCGTCGTGTCCGGGAGATGAGCGATGCTTGTGGCAACGTTTACCCTGAGGACAGGCTCAAGATGATCTTCTCGGAAGGGCTTCCTGAATATCTTCAAGTGGATGCGGAGAACTACAACCAGGAACATCAAGAACATACCTTCCAGCAGTTGATGGCCTACACCCAGGGCAAGTACCGGCAAGCCAGGGCCCTCCAAGCTCCCCTGGTATCAACTCCCAAGCCGTTGTCGCGAGTTCGACCCGGACCCGACAAGTATAAGGGAGGTGATAGCCCTGTACCAGTACTCGCAGTTGGCGAGGCCTCACCCATGGGGTCAGGGGACAAGTGGGGCGGCTTCGTTTCTAAGGAGCAACCATCCCTGGTCGCCCCCAAGCAAGTCAAGAACCAGCGGTTCCGGTCTTGTTGGCTGTGCCAGAAGGAGGATCACATGTCCTACCAGTGCCCGACCATTCCCAAGGACCTCCAGGAGAAACTCAAGCGTCAAGGACTGGTGTTTGCAAAGGCGGTCAACTGGGCTGACCGGCGGGCACCCTCCAAGATGGACAAGGCACAGGTACATGCAATCCGAGTGGCAACCTTACAGAGCATCACGGAGGCTCTGGCAAGGGAAGCTCCTACGGACTTCGACCTGGAGACCGAAACCTCTAAGGACTCCTCGGACCCGGGAAACGAGTAGGGCAGGCGCTCTCCCCAAGTGTCTTCCCGAATCTCCGACGGCAGGGTACTTCTACCTGTTCTCCCCTTGCGTGCTGGGAGAAAGGACGGCAGTTACCCGCTCAACCGGTAGCCGCCTGGACACCCTGTTTGTTCAAGGGGACATTGCTCGTCCTGCGTAAAGAAAACCTCAAGATTAATGCTCGTATGCGTGTGGGGGATAGTCTCCCCCAAGCTGTTACGCCGGTGGTTGACACGGGAGCCGGACCAAGCGTCATCACTGAGAACCTGTTACCTCCGGGCTGGCGTCGACATGCCTGGAGAGCGCCTACCCGGACCCATATCGTCGACGCTTCGGGACAAACCCTACGACCGCTTGGCCGTCTTCCTGTCGCCATCTATGTCAACAATGAACCAATGCTTTTTCCCTTTCTAGTAGTCAAGACCCTGTCAGTCCCCCTCATCCTAGGCTGGGACTTCCAGAAGCAGCATGTCAAGAGCATCCTACCCGGAGAAGGGAAGGTCCAGTTCAACCATGGGTTTGTGTCACCGGTATTGGAGCATCTGGACGCCAAGGTTCGTGTAGCCAAGAGCAAGAGGGAACGCATCCCACCCTCTACTTTGACTCTCTTCAAACCGGTGCTCCTACCTCCTCGCTCGGAGACCAAGGTTCAAGTAACGACCCGGATTGCAGGTCAATGCCTGATCTACGGACGTAAGGAATTCCTGGCGAAACACCGGTTATACTTGGCCCACGGACATCACAAGAAGGTAAAAAGGCACACCCCGTTCTCGGTGCTAATCGTCAACGTGAGCCGGAAGCCAATAACCCTCGCCAAGGGCACCCGAGTTGGTACAGCAGAGCCTTACCGGGGATCCGCCCGTGCTATGAGCAAGGAAGACCTCCTGAACCTGCAACAAGAACTGGCATCCAACTTGACGGCCTTAGACGTACCTCCGAAGCAAGAGCAGGCTGGCAGCGCTACTCCGAAACCCGAACAAGCACCACCCGGGATGCCGAAGGTCAAGCAAGAAAATGTCCCTCCCGACTTGAAGGAGGCACTGGAGAAGCTTCTCCAGGAATATCGGCACCTGTGGTCGGGAGAGCTGGGCAAGATGGAAGCCACTCTACACCGGATTCAACTCAAGCCGGAAGCTAAGCCAGTGCACATGCAACCATATCGGGCCGGACCTCATCGCCGGGATGAGATGAGAAGCAGGTTAACAAGATGCTCAAGATGGATGTTATCGAGCCGTCTGATGGCGAGTGGGCTTTCCCGGTGGTAGTCGTCCCGAAAACCGGCGGTCACTTCCGTTTCTGCGTTGACTACCGGCGCCTGAACGAGATGACAGTCAAGGACGTATACTTGATATCCCGGATGGATGATTGCCTCGACTTTCTTGGTGATGCCACCCTCTTCTCGACGCTGGATTGTAATGCCGGTTACTGGCAGATCCCTCTGGCTGACGAGGACAAGGACAAGACCACCTTCACGTGCCACCTGGGACTATTCCGGTGCAAGCGTCTTCCTTTTGGTCTCACCAATGCTCCGGCGACCTTCCAAAGAGCCATCGACATCATCCTGTCCGGGCTAAGGTGGAGAACATGTTTGGTCTACCTGGATGACATTATCGTTTTCTCCAAGACCCCAGCGGAACACCTGGAGCACCTTCGGGAGGTCCTGGCCCTCCTGTCCAAGGCTGGAGTTACACTCAAGGCCGAGAAGTGCCACCTGTTTGAGACTGAGGTGGAGTATCTGGGGCATGTGCTGAGTCCGGGGGAGCTCCGAGTCAATGAGAAGAACATCAAGGCCCTCCGGCATGCACGGCAACCCAAAACCCAGACGGAACTCAAGAGCTTCCTGGGTATGTGCAACGTCTATCGCCGGTTCGTACGGGACTATGCTCTGATTGCCCGGCCACTGACCAAGCTGACCAGCAAGGAGCTTCCCGCACAACTCCCGGTGTTCGACGAGAAGCAGACCGCGGCCTTCGAAGAGCTCAAGAAGCGCCTGACCAACCACTCCAATACTGGGGTTACCCAAGCGGGAGGGCCAGTTTGTTCTGGAGACGGATGCCTGTGGCGTCCAGGTGGGGTGCTCACTACTCCAGCAGCAACCTGATGGGCACTTTCTCCCGATAGGCTACTACAGTCGCGTCTTGACTCCAGCTGAGAAGAACTATTCCACGACCGAGCGCGAGTGCTTGGCAGTCGTCTGGGCTTGCTTCCTGTTACGGCCATATCTTGAAGGACAAGAGTTCCTCATCCGGACGGACCACGCCAGCCTAAGGTGGCTGCTATGTATGGACAGCAGTCAAGGAAGGGTAGCCCGGTGGCGCCTACGCCTTTCGGAGTTCAAGTACAAGGTGTGCACCAGAGCAGGGAGGGAGCACCACTGCGCCCGACACCATGTCCCGGCTGGAGACTCCTGCAGCCGATACCGGTCCTATCCCGGAGGAAATACCTTGCTTCATCCTCCCGAATGTCGGACGTGGCTGGCACGCTCCCCTGTATGAGACACCTGAAGCTCATCAACCGGTGACCATTCACCGGATGCTGGAGGCACAACTGACGGATCCTCAATGCTTGGAGCTTCGCCACCAATGGACCTGAACCGGAACAGTCGTTTTCTCCGAGTCTACGGACGGACTCCTAGTACGGGTGTCACACTTCGATGGGGCCACTCAAGTCTACGTACCCCGGGGCCTACGAGCTGACATCCTACGCCTGGAGCACTCGTCTCCCCAGGCCGGACATCCTGGTATCAATCGGATGTATGCTTCCATGAGACGACACTATTACTGGGAAACCATGGCCAGTGACGTCCATAAGTACCTGGAGGCTTGTGTTTCGTGTGCAAGGAACCGGTTGTCCCAGAGGAAGAAGACTTCTAAGCTACGCCTATTCCCTGCGGCGGAGCCCTTTGCAAGCTTAAGCATGGACATCCTGGGGCCCCTACCTGAAACATCCAGTGGCAACATATACCTGCTCATCATATGTGACTGGTTCTCCAAGTTTACTCGAGCAATCCCGCTGAGGACCATCACGGCTCTGGATGTCACGTCAGCCTTCTGCGAGTACTGGATAGCTGCCTACGGCCCTCCAGACTCCGTCTTGACCGACAACGGTCCCCAGTTTGCATCCCTGTTCTTCCAAGGAGTCTGTGACCTGATGGGCATCAAGAACTTGTACACTACGACGTACCACCCTCAAACGAACGGCCAGGTGGAACGATTCAACCGGACCCTAGTAGACATGCTACGGCACTACGTGGAGGAGCACCAAGAAGAC
>CM020619.1:31119635-31183252 GCA_009829735.1 Pyropia yezoensis | reverse complement strand
GGGTGGGAGATTCTGAGTGGCGAGATTGTGAGAGGACCCTGGGGGGATAAGGGGAGGGACAGCGGGGCTTGGCCTCGTTTCCCCGTCCCGACCAGGAAACTGCTGGCCCACTCACCATGTTCTTGTTTACTATTGGGGGGATTGCCCCACAACAGAGACATGTTGTGTGCGACATGCACTTCTTCCGATTTCACCGACACGGGAGGCAGCCCTTGTGCACCACCTCAACTTAAGTGCTGGGTGTTCGAGTGGTTCTTGCCACATTTGGTGGAGCAGCAGGGGACAGAGGTAAACTTTACCTCCGGGTGCACCCGGGTGTAGGGGGCCCTCTGTCTCAGAGGAACGGTGGTCTTGGACTGTGTCGTACGGGTCGTTAGCCAACATGGCTGGATCGGACCCCCCCGTCGTCCGGGGAGTACACGGGTGACGCACGTACTCCAGAGCCTTAGAATACTGCTGAGACACAGGTAGGTGTACCTGGGGTCGCAGAGGGACTGGAGGTCCCTCAAGCCAGCAGGACTGGGAGTACGGGCGGGCAACTGGCCACCGCGACTCAGTCGGGAGTTCATTCGGGTGACACCCCGATGATAGTGGACCGAAGTCCGTCCTCCTGGTGGTACGCTCAACGGGAACGTCCCAAGGTGAGAGGACTGTCCCCGCGGGATCCACTCGGGTTGGAGCCAACTTTGCATGGAGCAATCGCCAACTAGGCTTTCGGAGAACGGCGGACCTCCATTGGTCGGTGATGGGCTCGCGCCATTGCCCTCGGTTGAGACCCCTGGGGGTCGTGGTCTCCCCTCAGGTCGACTCCCGGAGGCTGACCGAGACTCAACTGGAGTCGAGAACCCTCTCCTGCCGGAAACTGCCGGTCGGGAGGCGACCGATGTGTTGCGGCAGGCTTTGTCGGAACTGGTGGTTGCGATGACGAATACCTTTTAAATCAGATTGTGGCGAGTTTGCCACATGGTCTCAATGTCCAAACCGGAGTGGGGCTCTCGAGCCCGCAGACGCAGTGAACACTTCACCCTACGCCTGTATCGGGGCGTCCCGAACAGGGACCAACCCCTGTGACTTCCAACTTGGGAACCACGGGGACGTCAGCAGGTCGAACGCCGAATACAGGGGCGTCTCCTGTAGAGATATCGGGGGTTACACCCAGCCCGCCGGTGCTGACGGCAGAGACGGGTCAGTTCACCCCTTTGCCCCAGCGGCTGTTTCCTCAACGTGAGGTGCCGCCCAAGATCCAGGTAGCCAATCCGGTCTAACGGGGTATCTTTGACTGTAAGGCCTTCGCCCTGAACAACAAGTCAGTGGCGTATGGCCCTGTTCAGGCCCGAGTAATGGGCCGTGCCAAGAAGAATGTAACTCACTCTTTTGGGCGCAAAGCAGAGTGGGATGGAACTCCCCCCCTCCGTGTCTTCAAATTTCTGCATCGTTTTACAACAGCCTGTGACGACAATGCCATAAGTGAAGGCATGGCTTTCTACATGCTACAGGAATTCACGAAGGGCGATCTACGGACGGAAATTATGTCCGTCATGCCCAGTTCCTCAAGTGGAAGAGCTGGTGAGTTGACGTCCTACCTAGAGCTCATCAACTGGTTGATGAGCGCTATGGTTGATGAAGCCGAGTTAGCTTTTCAAGTCGAGGAGTTTACGCAAGCGCACCAGGAGGAGAATGAGAACGAGTTGTCATTCGCGGACCGAGTCCGTAAGCTTTACGATCTCTGTGGCTTTCTTCACCCACAAGCTGTGGTGAAGAGTCGCTTTGTGAAAGGTCTCCATTGGTCGGTCTGTATGGAGACCCGGGAGCATAATACCTCCCGGGCGACACTGGCCTAGTTGGTCAGGTTTGCCTACCGCAGAGGGGAGGCTTACCGCAAGCTGCAAGATGAGCAACGCCAGGAACGGCAGGCCGAGTTGGCCAAGGAGAGAGAGGAGACTCGCAAAGCCAAAGAGCTACGAGAGGCACGCCGGATCCGTAAGGATAAGATGGCAGCCGCAGTGGGAACTTCCCAAGGCAGCCTCTCGGGTTCCCAAGTCGGGAAGACCCTCCCGGGCGTAGCGTAATGGGACCCAGGTTCCCGAAACCACAAGCCACAAACACACACACAGAGAACACAGTCCGAAGCCCAGGAAGGAACTGGTATGAGCCCTTGCTGGTCCACTGGCCCGCCACGATACGAGGCGAATGTAAACAGGACAAAAGCCCGAGGGAGAAGGAACCCAAAGCACTGTTGATTTTATGAGATGGCCCCGGGGAGAACCCCGGAGCACCCCTCAAGAACCTCCCCCCCTGGCCCCTCCAGGGGCTCAGAGCGAGGCCCCCAGAGGGTGCCCCCAGCGGGCCAAGTGCCAGCAAGGCATCGGCCGCTCACCGGGCCAACACACGAAAAGAAAGCGAAATCCCCCCACACGCAAATGTCAATCCCAAAAAAAAACCCAGTGGGAAAAAGGGGAAAGACACGAAATCACGCAAGGAAAATAAATGCGAAAAATCAAGCAAATAACCCGAAGGTCAGTATGCCCCCAACCGGGCACGTCCTCCACTCCGGGGGACCAATCAGGGCACCGGGCGTGTCCCCACTGCCCCGGGCCACCGATGCAGGGATCCCAAGCCAGCGCGTGGTTCCACGTAACGCTGCCAGCCGGGTCCCAAGTCAGCCTCCCGGGTCCCAACGGTACCTGAGGGCCACAACGCCACACCGGGGTCGACCCCGTTGCAGCTACCCACGGAAAACCCCCGGACACGGCGGGTTATGGATCCGAATCGTCAGCCGAGTTGGAACGGAATCACACGGAGCGCTACGCTCGGAGTACCCGGAGCAGACTCCGCGGACATGGCCCGGCGGATACTTACGCCGGGGCAGAGTCGGCTATGGGGGGGGGCGGTACCCTATCGCAGTACCCCCACGACGGAGGAAGCCATGCAACTCGGGTACCCGAGGTGTCGACGCCGGGAGTACCAGTTTGACTGGTGCAAGCTATACCAGCGCAGGTTACTGGGAGCTTACTGACGCGATTGGAGTCTGATGAGTTTACTCACAAACTGGCCAAGCGACTGGATATCCAGGACGCGGACACGGAGATTGTCAACGAAGTCTTCCGGTCGGTACTGACTCAGAAACGGTATCGTTTGGAAGACCGCTCCACTACCGTATCGGACTCGATGCATTCTACCTTGTATCGAGCGATCCGCTCTATGCAGACCCTGATGAAGGGAGTCCCTATGTTCGGGGGCTCGAACGGACGCTCGTTGGCTGTCATTGGCTTCCTGACCAGCTTCAAGGCAGCCGCAGACATGGCACTCGTTAACGAGGGGCTAGCCCTGGAGATCCTCCCGTTCTTTGTTGATGAACGGTTATGGGGCATCCTTGCCCAGGCATCCCCGATGCCGGGAATGAGGGTCGCAGCCACCCCCATGGATTACCGTGGTATTCTAAAGGAGCTGCTGAGCAGCTACCTCAGTGGGGACAAGTGCGAAGACCACTACCGGGCCCTTCGCACCGGCACCGCCCAGTCCTGGGAGGATGACGAGATGTTCGGACGCCAGATCCAAGAGCTCGACTACGAGCTGGGGAAGCTCCTCGGAGAAGGGGAGCTCCGGGCCATCCTGTTCGCAGGAGTAGCCAACTACGTGCGGATATACGCACGGGGAGCCAATACGGCTCGGACGAACTTCAGTCGGCTGATGCACATGTGCAAGTCCCTGGGGGACGCCTACCGGGTGCTGCACCCGGAGTGTGCCTTAGCCCCGAAACCCAAAGGTGAGGGGAGCAAGCTCAATCTTACCCCGGTACCGAGTCAAGAGAAGGTGGAACGCAAGGCCGCACCAGTACTGGTGGCAACCGAGTACGCCCCCATGGATGAGAACGAACCCCTGGTCGACCAACAGGGCCGCCTGTTGCTACCGGCTACGCCGGTGATTGATGAACAAGGTTCGGTAGCGTACATCGCCCCGGTTGGGACCCAGCTCCAGGTCAACGAGGGTGCGGGTCGTCGTGTCCCGAATGTGCGGACTACGGGGTACTCCCCGGTTACTGGCAACCCACATCAACCCTTGCCAACATAGGCGGTGCGTACGGAGGCACCTCCGCAGATCGCGGGAAGGACCAACCGGTTGGGGTAGTCCATGTTCCGTTTGGCACTAGGACCCAAGGCCTACAAGGGGGCAGGCACTCGCGCGCCCGAGGCAGGCAACCGGACCTATGGAGCCACCTCGACGCGGACCCCCGGGACGACCGGTACTTCCGGATGTATGTTGTGCGGAGACCCCCAACACTGGGTGTCCTCATGCCCGCTCATCCCGGAGGAGTCTTGACGGGCAGCGGCGCAACGCAAGGCATCCATTGGGGGGTATCCCGCCAGAGCACCAGCACCGTGTCGGCAGCAAGCTCCAGGGGGAGTACTGGCAGTCGAGGAGGCACCTCCTCTCCTGGATATCCCGGAAGACAGTACCCGGCCAAGGGCGGGAATCGAGTAAGAAGAAGGGCGATACGGGGTCGCTCGTGCAACCCTAACAAGCCACCCTGGACTGCCGCGGGGAAAGCTCCACGGAGAGTGCGGTTGAGCCGGCGCCGCATCAATCCCCGGGTACACCATCCGGCCCAGACGACACGACGTCAGGGGAATGATGACCAACCTCCAAGAAAGGGAGGCGAGGACGGGAAGCCCCGTCACATTGAACCAGCCAAGGGCACTGTCCAGGACGCCCGAGCTACACCGGATATCGGTGTAGGCCACGTACTGTTCACCTTGAAGAACTTCAAGGTCTCAGCCGCACTGGGGGTTGACCCTCAGTCGACCCGATCGTATTTGTAGCATCCCTGGCCCCGACTTGGCGCCGACCCGGGACTACAACCAGAGGGCACCAGGTGCCAGAACACGCCCGCCGTGTGGTGATGGTTGGCGGCCGTGGCCCGTGCCCGGCACTGGGATGCGGTGGACTACGCTATCCACACGTGAGAGAGGGATTGCTGATGGGTTTTTGCATACTTGTGAGGGACTTGATTTGAGAGAATTCGAGTGTGAGATTAGTGAGTGGGAATAGAATTAGTAGTGATAGTGGCCCCCGACCTGACGAGGTTAGACTCGGGTCGGGGCCACTCGGGGTTATGGGGGGGGGCTACCTGGCCAACGTGCCGAGGCTCCCCCAGATGCACGTTAAGAGGGACAGCGAGGCGCCCTTGGCCCGCGCCCTCAGGAAAAAGACAACTGCGCGTTTGCTTTCCTCTTCCCCGTGTGCACTACCGTGCGTATCTGTTTGCTCTGCGAGCAGGCACGGGAGGCAACAGGCATACCATTCTCGTAGTTCCCCTTTCTGTGTTACCTGTCCCTTTCCCCCGAGGGATATTGACACGTGTCTGAGAGGATCGAGTTTTATACCACATATTTGGTGGAGCAGCAGGGGATGATTGGAGTGTTTGAGAAGAGACATTTGGGAGCAGCGGTTGGGTTGTTCCTGTTCTGTCTTTTTCTGTGGTTTGGGAATTATTTGCACCCGTTCACGGGAATCCCATTCCTGGCTCTCTAACCCCTCTCTTGTGGTCTGGCGATCTTTGGACACGCAGGCAACTGGACTGTGGCTGTCAAGAGACCAACATGGCTACCCTCCCTGGCACGACGGTGCCCAAAGGGGTAGACCCCGCGTCCCTTGATGCATCCCTGGTCACCGCGGGGGACGGTGCCCAACCCGGCGTTCTCCCTACGGGTGAAGCAGACCTGGGTGTGACATCCGGTAGCGGACTGGAGTCCACCGGCGGCCAAGCACCACCTGCTCCCGTTCCTCCGGCTGTTCCTCCTGTGGGAGCCACCCCGGGGTCAACGGCGTTTGAGTCCGCTCGCAGCAGACGTCTCCCTCCTGTCGGTTCTACTCCTCAACCTCCAGGGATAGCCCCTGGTGTGTTTACTCCTGGACCCACACATGGCAGCTGGGTGTATACACCTCTTCCTGTGGGCACTAGCGATGCCAGAGGCACCGCTATGACTGGTTCTACGGGTCTCCCTGAGACCTCGACTCCTGGGACCGGCCAAGCTTTTCCTCCCCTTGCATCCTATGGGGCGGGGAGCTCCAAGACCGGTAACCGGAGCAGCCGAAGGCGTCGGCGTCATCGCCGTCGCTCTAGCACCAGCGAGACCAGTTCCTCCAGCTCCGAGGAGGGATATGATTGGGATGCATCTCCCGGTCCCACCCGGCGCAGGCTAGTCGAGTTTGACTTCCCTGCCCATCAAGTGGGAGATGCCACCCTGAACAAGGTCACGTATTGGGGTAACTACCGGCTGGAGAACCAAGACCAAGGTTACACCCGGAAGATGGCCAAGAAGATGGCGTCCCTGAACCGGCGAATGCAGCCGAGCTTCGGGGGACATCCTAAGTTTTCCGGGAAGAGACCGGCGCTTATCTTTGCCTTCCTGCGCCGGTTTGTCAAGGCATGCAATGACAACGATGTGTCCGAGGGCAAGGCTCTCTACCTCCTGGTTAACTTCATGACCGGAGAAGCGGAACAGCGGTTTGCACAGGTTCTACCAGACTCTGCCGGACACATTGTCGGACGTACCGTCGCGAGTTATCCTGAGGCGGTCAACTGGCTCCTGTCCAACTACGCTGACGCGGACTCTCTGCGTAGAGCAGTCGGCAGGCTGAACCGGGCAACCATGGAAAGACAAGAGAGTCCAGAGGCGTTCGCCCGTCGTGTCCGGGAGATGAGCGATGCTTGTGGCAACGTTTACCCTGAGGACAGGCTCAAGATGATCTTCTCGGAAGGGCTTCCTGAATATCTTCAAGTGGATGCGGAGAACTACAACCAGGAACATCAAGAACATACCTTCCAGCAGTTGATGGCCTACACCCAGGGCAAGTACCGGCAAGCCAGGGCCCTCCAAGCTCCCCTGGTATCAACTCCCAAGCCGTTGTCGCGAGTTCGACCCGGACCCGACAAGTATAAGGGAGGTGATAGCCCTGTACCAGTACTCGCAGTTGGCGAGGCCTCACCCATGGGGTCAGGGGACAAGTGGGGCGGCTTCGTTTCTAAGGAGCAACCATCCCTGGTCGCCCCCAAGCAAGTCAAGAACCAGCGGTTCCGGTCTTGTTGGCTGTGCCAGAAGGAGGATCACATGTCCTACCAGTGCCCGACCATTCCCAAGGACCTCCAGGAGAAACTCAAGCGTCAAGGACTGGTGTTTGCAAAGGCGGTCAACTGGGCTGACCGGCGGGCACCCTCCAAGATGGACAAGGCACAGGTACATGCAATCCGAGTGGCAACCTTACAGAGCATCACGGAGGCTCTGGCAAGGGAAGCTCCTACGGACTTCGACCTGGAGACCGAAACCTCTAAGGACTCCTCGGACCCGGGAAACGAGTAGGGCAGGCGCTCTCCCCAAGTGTCTTCCCGAATCTCCGACGGCAGGGTACTTCTACCTGTTCTCCCCTTGCGTGCTGGGAGAAAGGACGGCAGTTACCCGCTCAACCGGTAGCCGCCTGGACACCCTGTTTGTTCAAGGGGACATTGCTCGTCCTGCGTAAAGAAAACCTCAAGATTAATGCTCGTATGCGTGTGGGGGATAGTCTCCCCCAAGCTGTTACGCCGGTGGTTGACACGGGAGCCGGACCAAGCGTCATCACTGAGAACCTGTTACCTCCGGGCTGGCGTCGACATGCCTGGAGAGCGCCTACCCGGACCCATATCGTCGACGCTTCGGGACAAACCCTACGACCGCTTGGCCGTCTTCCTGTCGCCATCTATGTCAACAATGAACCAATGCTTTTTCCCTTTCTAGTAGTCAAGACCCTGTCAGTCCCCCTCATCCTAGGCTGGGACTTCCAGAAGCAGCATGTCAAGAGCATCCTACCCGGAGAAGGGAAGGTCCAGTTCAACCATGGGTTTGTGTCACCGGTATTGGAGCATCTGGACGCCAAGGTTCGTGTAGCCAAGAGCAAGAGGGAACGCATCCCACCCTCTACTTTGACTCTCTTCAAACCGGTGCTCCTACCTCCTCGCTCGGAGACCAAGGTTCAAGTAACGACCCGGATTGCAGGTCAATGCCTGATCTACGGACGTAAGGAATTCCTGGCGAAACACCGGTTATACTTGGCCCACGGACATCACAAGAAGGTAAAAAGGCACACCCCGTTCTCGGTGCTAATCGTCAACGTGAGCCGGAAGCCAATAACCCTCGCCAAGGGCACCCGAGTTGGTACAGCAGAGCCTTACCGGGGATCCGCCCGTGCTATGAGCAAGGAAGACCTCCTGAACCTGCAACAAGAACTGGCATCCAACTTGACGGCCTTAGACGTACCTCCGAAGCAAGAGCAGGCTGGCAGCGCTACTCCGAAACCCGAACAAGCACCACCCGGGATGCCGAAGGTCAAGCAAGAAAATGTCCCTCCCGACTTGAAGGAGGCACTGGAGAAGCTTCTCCAGGAATATCGGCACCTGTGGTCGGGAGAGCTGGGCAAGATGGAAGCCACTCTACACCGGATTCAACTCAAGCCGGAAGCTAAGCCAGTGCACATGCAACCATATCGGGCCGGACCTCATCGCCGGGATGAGATTGAGAAGCAGGTTAACAAGATGCTCAAGATGGATGTTATCGAGCCGTCTGATGGCGAGTGGGCTTTCCCGGTGGTAGTCGTCCCGAAAACCGGCGGTCACTTCCGTTTCTGCGTTGACTACCGGCGCCTGAACGAGATGACAGTCAAGGACGTATACTTGATATCCCGGATGGATGATTGCCTCGACTTTCTTGGTGATGCCACCCTCTTCTCGACGCTGGATTGTAATGCCGGTTACTGGCAGATCCCTCTGGCTGACGAGGACAAGGACAAGACCACCTTCACGTGCCACCTGGGACTATTCCGGTGCAAGCGTCTTCCTTTTGGTCTCACCAATGCTCCGGCGACCTTCCAAAGAGCCATCGACATCATCCTGTCCGGGCTAAGGTGGAGAACATGTTTGGTCTACCTGGATGACATTATCGTTTTCTCCAAGACCCCAGCGGAACACCTGGAGCACCTTCGGGAGGTCCTGGCCCTCCTGTCCAAGGCTGGAGTTACACTCAAGGCCGAGAAGTGCCACCTGTTTGAGACTGAGGTGGAGTATCTGGGGCATGTGCTGAGTCCGGGGGAGCTCCGAGTCAATGAGAAGAACATCAAGGCCCTCCGGCATGCACGGCAACCCAAAACCCAGACGGAACTCAAGAGCTTCCTGGGTATGTGCAACGTCTATCGCCGGTTCGTACGGGACTATGCTCTGATTGCCCGGCCACTGACCAAGCTGACCAGCAAGGAGCTTCCCGCACAACTCCCGGTGTTCGACGAGAAGCAGACCGCGGCCTTCGAAGAGCTCAAGAAGCGCCTGACCACCACTCCAATACTGGGGTTACCCAAGCGGGAGGGCCAGTTTGTTCTGGAGACGGATGCCTGTGGCGTCCAGGTGGGGTGCTCACTACTCCAGCAGCAACCTGATGGGCACTTTCTCCCGATAGGCTACTACAGTCGCGTCTTGACTCCAGCTGAGAAGAACTATTCCACGACCGAGCGCGAGTGCTTGGCAGTCGTCTGGGCTTGCTTCCTGTTACGGCCATATCTTGAAGGACAAGAGTTCCTCATCCGGACGGACCACGCCAGCCTAAGGTGGCTGCTATGTATGGACAGCAGTCAAGGAAGGGTAGCCCGGTGGCGCCTACGCCTTTCGGAGTTCAAGTACAAGGTGTGCACCAGAGCAGGGAGGGAGCACCACTGCGCCGACACCATGTCCCGGCTGGAGACTCCTGCAGCCGATACCGGTCCTATCCCGGAGGAAATACCTTGCTTCATCCTCCCGAATGTCGGACGTGGCTGGCACGCTCCCCTGTATGAGACACCTGAAGCTCATCAACCGGTGACCATTCACCGGATGCTGGAGGCACAACTGACGGATCCTCAATGCTTGGAGCTTCGCCACCAAATGGACCTGAACCGGAACAGTCGTTTCTCCGAGTCTACGGACGGACTCCTAGTACGGGTGTCACACTTCGATGGGGCCACTCAAGTCTACGTACCCCGGGGCCTACGAGCTGACATCCTACGCCTGGAGCACTCGTCTCCCCAGGCCGGACATCCTGGTATCAATCGGATGTATGCTTCCATGAGACGACACTATTACTGGGAAACCATGGCCAGTGACGTCCATAAGTACCTGGAGGCTTGTGTTTCGTGTGCAAGGAACCGGTTGTCCCAGAGGAAGAAGACTTCTAAGCTACGCCTATTCCCTGCGGCGGAGCCCTTTGCAAGCTTAAGCATGGACATCCTGGGGCCCCTACCTGAAACATCCAGTGGCAACATATACCTGCTCATCATATGTGACTGGTTCTCCAAGTTTACTCGAGCAATCCCGCTGAGGACCATCACGGCTCTGGATGTCACGTCAGCCTTCTGCGAGTACTGGATAGCTGCCTACGGCCCTCCAGACTCCGTCTTGACCGACAACGGTCCCCAGTTTGCATCCCTGTTCTTCCAAGGAGTCTGTGACCTGATGGGCATCAAGAACTTGTACACTACGACGTACCACCCTCAAACGAACGGCCAGGTGGAACGATTCAACCGGACCCTAGTAGACATGCTACGGCACTACGTGGAGGAGCACCAAGAAGACTGGGACGAGCTCCTGGCTGTCCTCACTCTAGCCTACAACTCCCGAGTTCACCGGACAACGGGGGTCGCTCCACTCGACTTTGTCACCCCAAGGCGGCTGACCAACTTCTCCCTGGAAAGAATACCAGACGGTCTCCAGCCTGCACTGAAGTCAGGTCCCAAGGCAAAGGATGAGTTCCTGGAACAACTGAAGCTCCTGCTCCCAAGAGTCAAGGAGTCAATCTCGAAGACCCAGGAGCGATACAAGCGAGGCTATGACAAGGGCGTTCGGGAAAAGAACAAGGAACTGGGTGGTGGCGACTGGGTTTTTGTGGACAACCATAGCAAGACCCGGGGGAAGCTGGACTCGAAGACGGATGGACTTTATGAGATCCTGAATACGGACGGTTGGACCTTTCTTCTAGACGTGGATGGCTCCCCGTACCGCGTGAGCAGCGACCATGTCACCCGAGCTCCACCGCCAAGCCAACGGGACTTGACCCGGCGCAAGCGGGCCGCAGTACCCTGGCTATCCCAAGAAGAAGGTCGGGAATATGTCTACGTCAAGTTTGTGGACCATGCCTGGAGAGACGGACGCCTGTACCTGCGAGTACGCTGGTTCGGTTTTAACCCGGCAGATGATACCTGGGAACCCTCAAACCGGCTACCCATCGCGGATATCTGTGCCTACACGCGACGGAACGGGATAGAGGGCACTCCAGTGGCCAGAGCCGGCAAGATTCTGGAGTCGGACTCGGAGGAGGACCAAGAGGATGGGGCCAACCAAGACCCTCGGGACGAGCCGAGTTCATCCGCAACGGATGCGGAACAAGAGGATTGAGAAGAAGGGAACGGGTATATCAAGGAGAACACGCAATACAAGCATGGAACAATCAAGGAAAACAAGCACCCGCTCGGGCAACCCTTCTCTCCGCCTCTTCCCTCCTCGCTTCTCCCAAGACCCTCACCCTCCTTGCCTCTAACTACTACTCCCGGCGCGGACGCTGAGCCGCGGGAGTGTCCTCCAGCGCTGCCTCCGCGGCACGACGGGAACCGGAGGAAGACGGGATGACGTAGTGCGGTGGACGCGGTGCATCCCGGTATGACGCCATCGGAGTAGTACCGGTAGTTGCCGGGGGCTCCCGCTCATCCAGATATGCCCGTCGGCGCCCCTGGAAGCCAGTGAAGGTTTTTGACCACTGCTGGGCCAAGCCATGCCGCGTCAAGGTCGCCAGAAGTTCGCCAACCACCGGGCTGTTCGACATCTGGCCGCTGTCCGCGCAAGCAAACACCCGGTCGACCACGTTGTTCAAGACGCTGGCGTAAGTACCCAGCACCAGGGAGGACCCAACGCCTTCAACCTGCACCGGAAGACGACCCAGCTGGTCTTCAATCATACCGACGTCGTACTGGTCGCATGTCGGACCACCTTGGATCAGGTACCAGTCAGGCACCCGGAAGCGGGTAAGGCGCAGAGTCGGCGCCGGAATCTCGAACCGCCCCGAGGATGACACCACCGGACGGTCCACAACGGCCCCAGAAACCGGAGTACCCAACTCCAGCGGAGGCACAGCGCCACCGGCGTTGGAAGAAGGCGTCCGAGGCGGAGCGGCTGGAGTGGTAGGCGACCGCACGGTCACCCCCAGACTCGCCGCAGACAGGCGCGGTGCCGGAGGAGCTTGAAGTACCGGCACAGCCGGAACAGGGCGTGAACGCGCCGGCGACGGTTCAGGCGAGGCCACCGGGGCGACAGGTGCCACAGGAGGAAGCGGAGCCGCCGCAGACGCCTGACCGACCGCCGCGGCCCATCCCGACTCCTGCACCGGCGGCCCAACTGGCAGAAGATCAAGGGCGGCCGGGGCAGGAAAGCTACCTAGCTGCGGCCACGCCGGAAGCGGCGTCGCCAGCTGCACCTTGGCCGGAGAAGACTGGTAGACCACCTGCGCCCATCCGAAGCCATCTCGACGCGGGCGGTTCTGGTCGGCAATCGCGTTCAAGAAGTTCCGGTCATGCACCGGCACCAGACGCCGGAAGTCAATCATCGCCTGGAAGAGCCCCTTGTACTCTTCGTCCTGGCTGCACAGGAAGTCGACGGTCAACTTGTCGACAATCCAGACCATCAGGAGGTCAGGGAGAAACCAAAGCCGGTTGGACACCAAGACCTCGTGAAGCCAGTGGTTGGCCGCCAAGACTGTCATCTCGGACGTGTACATCATGTACGGGATCGAGTGGAAGAAGCCCTTGATCGACGCCTGAGTCAAGGCGTCCAAGAAGTACCAGGTGAAGGGGATGCTGGAAGGAGCAAACCCGACCGGGATCTCGACTTCCTGCTGCTGCGGGATGACCTTGGGGTAGTACGCCGCCCGGTTAGCCTTATCCAGCTTCCAGAACTCCTGATGGTTGCAGCTCACGAGGAAGTCACGCTGGCGGCCGCGTCGCTCGCCTTGCTCCCGTGCCGGTGACAACTTGGAGTACTTCCGGGTCAGGAAAGGCGGCTCCAGAGCGACCATGCTCGGACGGGGGTCGCAGTTCAGGCTCCCCGACCCCTTGAGCGCCTCGTCCCAGACCTTGAGCGCCCGGTGGACGTACTCTTCCTCCTCCGGCCACCGGAGAACGGACGCGGACACGCGACGCTCGGTCAAGGGTAGATCCAGCACCAGCGCGAAGGGGAGATCCTCCAGACGAGCAACCCAAGAGGAACCCGAGAAGCTCTGGGAGCGGTCTTGTGCCAGGCGCATCTGGTCCGCCGTGTGAAGACGAGCCTTATCCATCTCGGTCAGGACCCCGCGCTGGAGTTCCTTGCGCCAGAGGTCCAAGCAATCCTGCTGGCACTGGGCCGCGCCGGCGTTGCCGACCACCGTGGAGTAACGCCGGGCCGCCAGAGGGTCCTGCCCAAGAAGCATCTCCGGGAGACCCACCGGGGGGGTCTCGACCGGGTGCATCACAGAAGCCGGGGGAACCCGATCCGTCCCCGCCGTGGCGACCGGCGCCGACATCGACACCCGAGGAACCGGAGGCAGGAGAGGGGCGCGACTACCCGAGTTCTCCTCCGCAACACTCGCCGCCGGAACCACGGGCCCAGCTTGGATCTCGGAACTGGACATGACGTCCAGACTCCGGGGGAACGAGAGGGCCAACGTGAAGGAGAGAAGGGGGGCAGAGAACCGGAGCAGGTGATCGTGACCACGGTGAAGACGCTCGACCTCGGCACCGGTGTGGACGTGCTCGAGGCTGTGCACGGTGGCACCTGGTTCGGCCCGAGGACGTGCCGGACTAGGGAGGGAGCTATGTAGCATCCCTGGCCCCGACTTGGCGCCGACCCGGGACTACAACCAGAGGGCACCAGGTGCCAGAACACGCCCGCCGTGTGGTGATGGTTGGCGGCCGTGGCCCGTGCCCGGCACTGGGATGCGGTGGACTACGCTATCCACACGTGAGAGAGGGATTGCTGATGGGTTTTTGCATACTTGTGAGGGACTTGATTTGAGAGAATTCGAGTGTGAGATTAGTGAGTGGGAATAGAATTAGTAGTGATAGTGGCCCCCGACCTGACGAGGTTAGACTCGGGTCGGGGCCACTCGGGGTTATGGGGGGGGGCTACCTGGCCAACGTGCCGAGGCTCCCCCAGATGCACGTTAAGAGGGACAGCGAGGCGCCCTTGGCCCGCGCCCTCAGGAAAAAGACAACTGCGCGTTTGCTTTCCTCTTCCCCGTGTGCACTACCGTGCGTATCTGTTTGCTCTGCGAGCAGGCACGGGAGGCAACAGGCATACCATTCTCGTAGTTCCCATTTCTGTGTTACCTGTCCCTTTCCCCCGAGGGATATTGACACGTGTCTGAGAGGATCGAGTTTTATACCACAGTATTACCCTGTACTAGATACAGGGGCGGGGCCGAACCTTATCCGGAAGGATACCCTCCCGGCCAAGTGGCTCCTGCGAGTCAGAGTGACCCGGGGACCCACGATCCAGGACGCGAATGGTCGTCTCATTTGTACGACCGCAGCGATGTCGCTGCGGGTCACCATCGGGGAACTCACCACGGAAGTCGAATTCCTGGTATGTAAGACCCTATCCGTGCCCTGCACATGGCCGCTTTCCAAAGAATGATCAGTTTCGTAAGGGGGTTCACAGCAGGATCTCCCAGAACAGTCGCCAAGTGCGCACGCATTCTGGGCCACAAAAGTTCTCCGGCGGGGCCCGCGGCCTTGGCCGAACCACATCCAACACCGCAAATCCGTGTCGCATCCGTGTGATGCCTTGATGTGAGACCGGCCGAAAAGTCTCCCGTCTGCACAGACCGGCCCAGTCTTGCAGAGGACTGCTGTCCGGGGCTCACAGCATCGGTCCGAGGCCAGGTGCCGCGAAATGAGGCCGATTCTAGGGCGCTGATTGGCCAGTACAAAGTAGTCTGCAGTTGCACGGACGGGTTCGCAGCAAGTACGGGCTGTCGTGACGTGCTCACAGGAGGCCACTACGGAGCACTGTGCCAGTTAATTTCCGGTTGTGGGGGGGATCCGTCACTCGAGCACAGCCCTGGAAAGTCGATCGGAAAGGGGTCAGACGAGGAGCGCCGAATCGGATGAGACGTATGCGATACCTGCTGCTGCGATTCAGCGGCAGCCAATGGGAAGGGGGGAAAACATTGGTACTTCGGTGGAATGCTGCTGTGACCTGCTGTGAACCCCCTTATGAATCTCATCATTCTTCATAAATCGGCCATACAGGGGTGCACCTTCATCAACGTTCACGTGTATGCAATACGGCCGGGCCGGAGGACCGTTGAGCTACAAGAGGCCGACGGGACGAAGCGAGTACAGACAGCTATCGTCAGGGACCTGAAGCTACAAGGGAGCCACGTTAACGTGGCTGAGGTGTACGGAAGCGTAGAGCCGAAGACATTCCGGCTGGCTAAGCGGACTCGCTATGAGCCGTTATCGGAGACAGTCCTCCCGGTTAACTGCGGCCTCGCAGGCATCTGCAGAGTCCAGTCCAGCCTACGAACCTACAAGCTTCATGGGTTGACCATGGCCAATGGTATCGCAGACCTCCCAGCGGGGGGGTCGTCACTGCTCGTGATGGCGAAATATCGCCGTAAGGCAGTCACCCTTCCGAAAGGAACTATCCTCGGGATCGCCGAGCTCTACGAAGGAGACATCCTTGCCCCTGACGAGGAAGGTCAAGAGGAACCACTTGAAGTACTGGCGGTCACCGAGACCACTGAGCTGGAGGAACCCGACATCGGGAAGTCTGGTCAACCCCCAGCTCCGGCGGACAATCCGCCGAAGGACCAAGAGGCCTTGAAGGCCCTGGCCGATGCTGACCTCGACCACCTTACCCCTTTGGTAGCCGAAGGGGTACGACGGATGCTAGGAAAGAATGACTTCATGTGGAACGGCGGGGCCCTGGGTACCATCGGGGCAACCCAACATCGTATAGACCTGGTACCAGGCGCACGACCCGCCCGGTTGCAACCGCACCGAGCGGGACCTATGCAACGAGAGATCCTTGACGGGGAAGTGAAGATGATGAGCGACGCTAAGGTGATCCGACCCTCGATGTCGGAGTGGGGCGCCCCAGTCGTCATCGTACCGAAGAAGGATAAAACCCCCCGGTTCTGCATCGATTATCGACGCCTCAACTTGGTCACCAAGAAGGACTCATACCCTTTACCAAGGATGGACGTGTGTATCGACAGCCTGGGGGAAGCCACAGTGTTTACCACTATCGACTGCAATGCCGGCTACTGGCAGATGCCAGTGGCAGAGGAGGATATCCCCAAGACAGCGTTTGTCTGTCACAGCGGAGTGTACGAGATCCTAAGGATGCCCTTCGGATAGTCCAACGCCCCCGCCACCTCCCAGCGGGCCATCGATATTATACTGTCGGGAGTGAAGTGGCGTAACTGCCTGGTGTACCTCGACGACGTCATCGTCTTCTTGGGTTACATGGATGACCACGTGCAGCACGTCGACGAGGTACTCACCCTGTTGCGGAACGCCGGGGTAACCCTGCGTCTCAAGAAGTGCGCCATCTTCCAACAGACCGTCGAGTACCTGGGTCACCAGATCACATCAGGTGAACTGGGAGCACTCGAGGCTAATACCCGGGCACTCCAGGATGCGCGATACCCGACCGTTTGGGGCCGGCTGGGACGGCGCACTAGGCGCTGCACGCCGGACCCCTTTGTTTGGGGCAAACTAGGGCGGCACTCCTTTAGTGCGCACACCCGCCCATGTTTTTTGTTGAACGCCATGCTTTGTTCTTTGGCCGTTTTGTGCCTACCGGCGGCGTGACGGGGAAACGCATGCTTTGGGGCACCTCGGGTGCCCCGACGCGAATATATAGTGCGTGGGTGTCGGCGTCACCGGGGGAGACCGGAGGGGCAACCACAGACACAGACCAAAGACGACCTTAACCCTTTGAACCCCCCTCGATCCCCACCGACGTCGCGCCGTCTTCTTGCCCAGACCCACCACCGTCACCATCTCCATCCTCTTCCCCGCACTTTGTCGCCCTATTGCCTGGAACGGGTCGCTGACACCATCACGAGTACGTTGAGGGCTGCCCAAGTGTGGGTGGTTCCTCACAGATATGTTCTGGCCGAAAGCCTCAGCTTCAGAGAGGTGAGGCCCAGCGGCGGCAAGGGCCAAAAAACGGGGGGGGGGTGGCCTGCGCAGCGGTGAGCGATGCCGTTAATGCATCTCGGCTGGCAGGAGGGGGAATCGTCGGCTTTCTTCTTCTGTGAGAGCTCGACAGTCGACAGCAGAATGGCAGTATGGCCACAAGCCTCCGAGACGCATGACTGCGAGCGTTCTTCCTTTCGTCGCTCTCGTCTTATTCGATCGTTTATTCGATCGTCTCGGCCGTGGCGCTCATACAAGACACCCCCCCCAGATGAGCGCCTTGACGCCGAAATTGTCGTACGGGACTGTCGCACAATGGGGGCTCACTAGAGGGTTTTTGTTGTTGGCCTGTGACAAGCTTGTGACTGTCTCTTGGGATCTCCCAGTCACCTTTCCATCACCTGTCAAGTCCGGTCGGCTAGAGATCTCACCACTTCTTCTCACTTGTAATAAGATCTGCAAAATAACGAAAAGCCGTGACAAGGGCACCTGGCCGGCTGGCATGCTCCAGGGGCCCTCCACACGCACCTCCCTGTCCACCTCGGTGAGGCACTCTCCGAGCGCTGGTGCAGAGTGCGGACTTACGAAAAAATGGTGAAATACGACCCGGCACGGCAGGCCACCGAACAGCGGTGTGCACTTTCGGCTGGAGCCCTCTCCTGCGGCAGGGTGCACACTGGGGGTGAGACGGCTCATCCGGCGGATCAGCGGCGGTCCTTGTGAGCTTCGACTCCCTCCCCCCAGCATCGTCAACAGGCACCTTCTTGCGCTACGTGCACGCCGCTACGGTGAGCTGGCGAGCACAGGCGAGTGTGCCTGCCCCTGCTGTGGTGACAGCTCGTTCCCGGACAACACGGCCTTTTGGCTGCGTCACATTCCGATTCCAGCTTTGGTTCCACTAAAAATACACGGTGCTGATCCCGCAGGTTGTGGTCATAACCTTGCGAAACAAGACACAATCCGCCCACCTTGTGACATGCCGTGTGGCGAGTGCTGGACGGCCAAGCGACCTCCCGAGATAGTCACAAGCTTACGACAAGAGTTGCAACAAATGCTCCCTACTGTCGGACCGATCGCTGTGTCGGATGTCCGTGTGCCGTCTGATGCCTGTCCGACGATCGTATCATGTATTGCAGTTCTCCCAATTTTGTCCCGTGTGGACAAGAGCAAGAGCGAACTGTGTTTGACCAATGATATGACTCAGATGCTGCCTCTCTGGCCAATGACTGCTCTGCATGAGGGTCCGTTGGTGTGCGAACAGTGTGATTGGGGGTTCTCTCGGGATTTCTGACCACTTCGATGGCAAAACAAGCACCGTCTGAGCGCTTCGGCCTGTTTTTGACAGAGATGACCTGAGATAAAGGGCCAACCGGCGAGATCCGATGAAAAAACAAGAGTGTTTTGACCAACCAGCGTTCGTTGCGAGAGCAGTTGTGGCCATAGCCAATCATCAGGTTCTTCCGACAGACGTGTTGCAGCACGTCATTGGTAAGCCCTCTGCTGCGAGCACGCGATTCGCTCTTGCTCTTGCACACTTGCTCTTGCTCTTGTCCACATGGGACAAAATTCGGAAAACTGCAATAGTAACCGACGATGTAACACGGATGGGTCGGCAGCGTAGGCAACGGCAGCGGAGATGTTCATCAATCTCAGGCCCTCTCTTGCAATCGCCTTCTTGCGGAGATTGTCATGTGTTTTGAGTGCATAAGTAAGTGAACTGGGTCAAGAGAAATTCTATCTACGAAGTAGATCTCAAGAAGTTTTCACCCGCATTGGAACACGACTGATTGAAGCCGATGCGGCCGTTACAGTCAATCCCCGATGATGTCCCACCCCAATGGCAAGCATTACAGCTGCCGGCACCGTGAGGCCAGGTGCGTGCTCGCCAATCAATCGCTCCAGAAAAGCCTCCCCCGCCTCTCTCGCTGCTCTGAATGACTGTGGAAGACTGTCAGCCACTTCGTTGTAGGCCCACCTGGGCTTGTACGGGGGTGGTACAAGATTCGGAGATTGACTGTAAACCATGGGCGACCGAGAGAGGATGTGGTGGCACCGGCTGACAGCAACTAACCGGCACGATGTGCCGCGCCCCGAACCCACCTCCTGCCAGGTCCTCTTGCCGATCTACTACACGTATGTACTGTAGAGAGTACCGGTACACGGTTTTCAGCCGAGTCGGCCACGGCCTCCCACCTTTCTTGTTTGGAGCGGGAACGGGGAACTGCCATGGCGCGGCGAGTGTGAGGTGTGCCAGCCACCGTCGAGGGGGAGGCCTCCCCCCACCCCAACGGGTTCTTTTACCAGTGATACTGCGACCGTCGATTGGCCGCGGCGGCAATCCACTCATCGGGGGGTAGTTACTTCTCACTCTTGAGGGCGCGCGCGCACGCGGAGAGGCGCCTCAGTGCATATGTATATATCCACCACCACCAGGCTGTGGATCGCGTGGAGGGGGAAAGGGCGGGGCAAACAGAGGTGGGATCATCCACCATGCAACATAGAAACATGAGCCACCCACACAGCCCCGCGTGGGCCCATCATAGGTGGGTCGGGGTCGGTGGGTGCCCGCCACGATGCGCGACGGGGGCCAGGGAGGCAGGCAGCGCGGTGGCCGACAAACCCCTCGCGGTGTGCCGACGAGGTGGGTCGACCGGCGGGCGGCCCCCCGCCCACGCTTGTGACAGGGGGCAGGCCAAACAGCCAGCCGCCTGGCACCGGGGTGCACGCTCCCCCTACCGGGGGGGGGGGGGGGGGGGGGGGGTAATCCGTAGCCAGCCAGGCTAGAACGAGGGCGGAGGCGCGACGGCCAAGGACGGTGGTGGAGAGACCCCCCGTACATAGCATGGCTATTGTGCGTCCCGTAAAAAGTGGATGTGCACGGGTCGTGCAGTGTGGGTTTGATTGGTCCATTGGCCGATACTTGACATGAGCACGACACGAGCACGTCCACTTTTTACGGGACGCACTATAACTGGATGTGGTTGTTGGTGGTGGCGGGGGTGCCCCCCCCCCCACCGGTGGTGCTCGTGTGAATCTGGGCAGCCTCGGCGGGGGGCAGAGGCCACGCGCGGCCGGGGGGTGGCGTGCCCCCCCGGCATGAGGAGGGCGACGGGTTTTTGTTCGTTTCTTTTGGACGAGCGTGCAGGGCCGCCCCCGGCGGCCGCCAAGGCAGTCACCACCCCCCACCACGCGGCCGCGCGCGCGGGCGGGGGTGGGGTGCACAGCGGTGCACACAGAGCCCCACACGCGGCGCACTTGAGTGTCTGGTGTGGCTGACACCGCCACGGGCTTCCTCCCCCCCCCGTGGTTGAGGGCTGGGAGAGGTCAGGGGGGGTGCGGCCAGCCGGCGCCTCCCTCCCTCCCGAAGCCCCCCCCCCCCCGGGCCCCCACCCCCCCCCACCGCCACGAGAAGAAAAAAACTCCTCTTCAGTACTGCCCAGTTGGGGCACTGGCGGCCAGGGTGTCTGGTTGAGCGGCCGCCGGCCACCACTCTGCAAACAACCGTGGATGACCGCACCGCCCTTCTCGTAGTGGCCGTGTGACGGCCACTCCACGTGCGGTAGGCGCGGGTGGTGACGCGGGCGGTGACGCGGACGCCATGGTGGCCGGGGAGGGGGCGGGGGGGGGGGGGCAAAGGCAGGACGTGCTTCAGGCGGGGCGGGTCGCCCGGTCAGATGCTGTAAACGGCGGCGGCGGCCGCGCCCGGGCGCTGGTGTCCCCAGGCAGCGCCGCCACAACGGCAGCCGCCAGCGACCAACACCAACCACACCGCCACAGCAAGGAGCGCCACACGGGTGGGGTTGATGGGGAGGTCGGCTTTGCGCAAGGCGCGCAGAGCACAGCGCCTAGACCGGGCGGGCGAATCGCGACAGGGAGGGGACAAGGCAATGCACCGGCCCCACAGCGGGACGCTGCGGGGCGCCACAGGTGTCGCGGGGGGATGACGGGGGGGGGGGCGGTGACGTCGTCAAGCGCAACGCGCTGGGGCGGCAGGGACGAGGGCGCGCACAGCCGGGAGGCCCCGCAGCACAGCGTTGGCGTGTGGGGACCAATCCAGCCTTTAGTGGCGCGAACAAGATCCGCACACTTCCATT
This sequence comes from Pyropia yezoensis, assembly GCA_009829735.1. Classification (NCBI taxonomy): domain Eukaryota; phylum Rhodophyta; class Bangiophyceae; order Bangiales; family Bangiaceae; genus Pyropia; species Pyropia yezoensis. The sequence continues at coordinate 31,161,926 of CM020619.1, read as the reverse complement.
TCTGTAATTATTATAGCAATTAATACAACTCAATTTCCAGACTAGTTAGCGAAGCTCCTATACGATGTGACCATCCTTAGCTGTTTTTAGAGAGACTTGATTGGTCCACGTATTTGCAATGTCAAATTGCTTCTGACCGCACGTTGCCCGTCCACTCCTTGCGTTCCGGACGGTTGGCCGTTGGCTGCCGCGACAGCGGCGGCGGCAGAAGCGGCGTCGGCAGCGGCGGAGGCGGTGGCAGTGGAGGCAATGGCTGCGGCAGCGGCGGCGGCACCCTCGGCGGCGGCGGCACTCGCGGGGCGGAAGCTGCCCGCGGAGGGCGGCCCACTGCGTAGCTGCCAGCAGCAACCGGCGGCGGCGGCTGTCCGCCGCCCGCCACGACCAGCGGAACGGGCGTTGCTGATGGGGGCGGCGCTATTGGGGAGGGGGCACTCTGTTGGAGACTGCAGCCCCGCCACCGCCGCCTCTGCCGCGGTCGCAACTGTCCTCATTGCCGCCAGCGCGGGTAGAGGGGGGGGGGGGGCGCACCGCCGCCCGTGAGGGTGGCCGCCCCACGGGACGGGCGCGTGCGGCAGCGGCTGATCCGGAGCGCCGCAGGCAGGGTTGGGCCCCGCACCGGCGTTGGGGGATGGGGTTCATCACGGTCGTGGGGAACGTGGTGGCGGCGCCCCTGTCGGTCAGCGCTGCGGCCGCGGCCGACCCGCCGCCAGGGGGTGCGACGCCCTCCCGGGCGGGGAGTTCCAGGGGTCGCCGGCCGCCCGCGTTCGACCGCGAAAGGGGGGGCTGGGGGGGGGCGTCTCCGCGTGGAGGTGGCGCGGCCGCCTCGCCACTGCCCTTTGTTGGGGGTGGATAGGCGCCCGCGCCAGCGGTCAGGGGGCCACTGGATGGCGACGGCAGCGGGGGTGACGGCGGGAGGCACTCGCCACTGCAGCCGCCGCCGCTGCCGCAGCCGCCGCCTCTGTCGCCACCGCCGCCGCGGGTGACGCGGCGGCGATGGCCATGCAAGGCGACCCCTCCGCCCAGGGCGGCCTTCTATGCGGTCGGTCGATCGGCCGCTCGATCGAGCGGCCGCTGCGCCGCGCGGACGCCGTCCACGGTGGCCGCCCCTCGTCGCGGCGGCGGCCAACCGGTAGGGACTTGAAAGAGTGCCAGCAAGTTGCGTGCCGAACTAACCGACCTGAATGTGATGTGCACGGTACACTACAGTACCGGTAGAAACGTGGCAGGGCCCCCGAGCCATGTGGCTGCTGCGAAGAAAGTCACAGCCCGTGTAGCACAGCACCCCGGCGAAAGCAGTGTGCTGACCAGCGCTTACCAAACAGCACGGGTCTTCAAAGAGCTGGACACGCCCTGAGAGGACGTGCAGTACTCGGCGTTGAACGTGCTACAATGTCGAGTGAGAACATCGACATCCTCAAATGTGACGGCTGCAGAAGAGAGCGCGCGAGGCGCGAGATGACAGCTCTCACTTCGCCAAATGCATTGCTCTTGGTCACACATGAACCAAACGTCGTTCTTGCTTCTTTCTGCAGCGTCTGTGCGTGGCCATCACTTGAGAGAGTAGGGACAACCGTTAGCAAACAGCATCTCTTCCTTTGTTCCGCATGCTACAACCGTGAGTGACGGAAAAGATTCCTGCAGAGATGCGCAGGAACAGAGGTTTCTGGATTTCAATGCTCTATCGCTCTTGGCAACCTGTCGTAGGCAGACCAGCACTTGTGGTCTTGTGAAGGCAGCCGCTGGCTGTTGTGTTCGTTTTCGACATCGGCCTATCCGACAGCCAAGCCTCCACCATTTGCAAGGCATCCAATCAGAGGGTACAGAGTTCTGTCGCATCCGAGTACCACGCGCGGAAAAGAGAGCAACGCCGGCCGGGAAAGAGCGGCTAGCAACAACGGACTGCCATCTCTAGATGCAAAAGGAAGATGTGCGCCTTCCGGGAATCGAACCCGGGTCTCGTGCGTGGCAAGCACGTATTCTACCACTAGACCAAAGGTGCGTACGTATTTGATGATTTCGGTTGTCCAGGCGAGGTTTCTTAGCATAAATATATCGTGTACCAGGGTCGTTCATTGCTTACCTGTTCGATGATGTCGCCGGGATGATGATCATCCCGCAGTGGCACAGGCTTGGGGCACCTCCCGGGGATGGGCTGCTACTGTACGAAAGTGGTATTCTGGTGATGGTGAGGGGAGGGGGGTGAGGGGGCGGTCCTGCTGTGACGTGCGGGTGGGGCCAGTGGTGGTGCCGCCGACGCCTCGCCTTGTGTTCCCCCGGTGTTTTCTCATCTGCCCATCGGCTGACCCCCTCTTTTTCTTTTTTCTTCTGCTGTGCTGGTCACGTCTTGCACTGATGTCCCTCCTGGTGTGCCCACTTCATTCTTGTTCTCTGCTCCCCCCTCCCCCTCTCTTTCCGGTGCTTCTTGTGGTTTCCGACGGGCAGGTCAGGGGACTTGACCCGCGATGACGGCCAACGCGGCTGGCCATGCCCGCAGGTGGCGCGGCCATGACCACCAATGGCGCTGTCGGCGGCGGCAGCGTCCGTTGCGACGGCACCACAGCCGCCGCCGCAGCGGCGGCCGGCGACGACGCGACACGGTCCCCGCCGGCGGCCGCGCCGGCCGCCGTCATCACGGGCGCGGGTGACCGCGGCGGCGGCGGCCACAGCGGTACCGCGTCGACTGTGGGCGGCGCACGGGCGGCTGCTGCGGCGACCGCCGCGGCTGCGGCGGCTGCTGCTGCCGCGGTGGCGCGGGCGTCGCGGGCGTTTGCGGCGCGCTCGTGCGGTGGGGAGTGACCGGTCGGGCGGGGGGGGGGGGGGGTGGGGGGGTGGGGGCGGCTGGCGGTGGTGCTGGGAGGGGTGCCGCATGGGGGGGTGGCGGTGGGCGTGGGGGGGGGGGCACGCGTGTCGTTGTCAGACTGTTTGTTGGTATGGGTGGGGTGGTGTGTTTGGTTTTTTTTCGCCTTGCGGGTGGCGGTCCTGCGCACGCCGCGCCCGCCCCAGCTGGGTGCCCACCGCGGTGACGTACGCTTTCAAGCCCTTGGACCGGTGCAGGGGGGAGGGGGTTCGCGGTAGGCCGCGGGGGGGGGGGGGGGGGGGGGGTCGTAATGGCGGGCGGCTGTCACCCTTCACCGGCCAAGGGATGTGGCTCCGCGGGGGGGCGGCCGGGGCCTCCCCGCGCCGCCCCCCGCCCGCCGCCCCCCTCTCACTAAGGATGGCAGTTAACGATCGTTAAGAGAATCCTTATCGATTTAACGATCGTCTAATGACTTTAACGGTGTCGTTTACCGACCTACCTTATCGAGGTATTTCTGGGATGTATTTACAATGTATTCCAGTGACATTGGTGGCACCTGCGTATCACAAATTGCTCGGAGGACACGCCCAGCACCGGACAAAGGCGTCATCAGCAGTCATCGTCGACGACCCCTCCGCATGCTGGGAAGAGCCATCCGCAGAGCACGCCAAGCCAGCTCTCCTTGGCGCGCAGCTTCCGCAAGTCTACCTGTAGAACACGAACATTCGCAGGTGACGGACCACATCGTCCCTGCGGCCGTACACCGACGCGGCTGGTGGCGCAACAGGCAGCTCGGAGATGACGTCCTTGTCATCAAGGAATGCCTCCACCAGTTTGAGGTATCTCTAGCGGTCCATCTTCTACTCAGGTGTACCTGGCGAGGCGAATACATAGCAGGAGCGGTCCTGCCCGCGCTGGTGGCCGAAGGTGCGCGCACATTGCAGCAGCGTGGGTCGCACTCCAGACCGCAGACTGTTGCGCAGTTGGCACTTGTGAGACTGACATGAAGAATTGCACCGCCGTTGTGCATCTAAGTGCACCATCTTCTGGGTAAGTGCAACACAGCTGAACTTTACGACTTTAACGAGTTCTCGTCTGTTGACCTTAACGACTTTAACGATCGTTATAACAATCGTTTAACGACTTTCGTTTAACGACTTTTCTTAACGACTGACAACCTTACTCTCACCGATGCGGGCGCCGCGCGGGTGACGTGGCCCGCGCCGCCCCCCGCCGCGGGAACCGCCCCACTGCAAGGACCTCTGGCGCGCCGCCCCCCCCCTCATTGGGATCCGCCGCGGCCGTCCTTCCGGGCGCGCTGCCGCCGGCGGGCGGCCCCCCACTCCAGTCCCCCCCTGCCGCGGCGGCCCGGCCCGCGCCGCCCCGCACCGCCCCCCGCCACCCCCGCCTGCTGCTGTGCCCCCATCAGGGGCGGGCCGGCCGGCGCGGCGGGGCGGCTGCTCCCGCGCGCCGCGCCGCGCCGCGCCGCGCCGCCAGCGGCTGACCCGCCTGGCGGGGGTGCGCGGTGTTGCTTGTCCGCCTGCGGTGCGGGGAATGCCGCGCCGGTGAGAGTGGCTGCTGGGGTGGAGCGCCGGGGGGGGGGGGCGGGAGGGGGCGGCGCTCTCATGACGGCGGCGGCGCGGATGCTTTCGTGGAGGGGCGCCGGTTGTAGGTTTTGGGGGGGAGCGCGGAGGCGGGGGCGGGGGGGGGGGCGTGCTGCGGCGCTGCGGTTGGCCGCACCGCAAGGGCGCGAGCGCCGCGGCGTGGCGGCGGCGGCGGCGGCGGCCTTCGCGGCGGCGGCTGCGGCGTCAGTGGTCGCGTGGGCGCCTTGAAGGGCGGCTGGCTGGCTGTCCCTGCACGAGGAGCTGCGGTCGCGTCGCTCCCTCGTTGGCTGCTCCCCCCCTCACCCTTCTCCGCCTTCCTCGGCTGCGCTCGGGTGGTGGGCCCGTCGCGGGTGACACTGGCGGGCTGCCTTTGTGGTTGGACCCGCCCCCCCCCCCCCCCCCCCCCCCCCCCCCTTTGCTGCCACCCGCACCTCCCACGCCCGCCTTCCATGCATCGCGCGGCGTGTGCTCTATTCCGCCTGCTTGCCTGCCGCCGCCGCTACCCCACCGCGGTTCGTCAGCACAATATGGGTGCCGCCCGGCGGTGGGTGGTGGCGGCCGCGCCCGCGACCGTGGCGTTGGTGCTGCTGCTGCGGCTGGCGGTGGTCCCCGCTGCGGACGCGGCCGCGACGCGACGCCCGGCAGCGGCGGCGGCGGCGGCGGCAGCGGCTGGGCGCGGCGGCGCGGCCGACGGGGGCGACGCGGCACCCGCCGGCGGCGTGCGCGGCGCGGCCAAGTGGGTGTTCCCCTACTTTGACGATGCGCAGGTGCTGGCGTTCCGCGACGAGTACAAGGACCTGGGCGTCTCGTTTGATCAGCTGATGGACGCCGAGGCGGCCGGCCACCTGGGCGCGTACGAGGCCGCCATCAACGTTGGGCGGGCGGCGCCGCTCAACATGCGCCACGCCATCATGGCGTACCAGGCGATCATGGCGCGGCTGCACGACGACGACCGGTGCCTGGACTTTGTGCGGCAGACCACCGCCGACGAGGCGGGGTCGTGCGCGGCGGAAAAGTGGCGCCGCTGCTGCCGCGGCACCGCCAACGACGCGGACCAGGTGCTGCTGTGCGCCAAGCACGAGCAACTCCTCCACCCGCCGGCCATGACCACCGTCACGCACGCGGCCAACTGCTACCGCGTCGAGCCACTGCCGCTGCGGACGACGGTGCTGGCGGGGTTACCCGCCGCCTCCCTCCGGGCCACCACCGCTGCCGGCGTGGCGTCTGCTGGCGTGGCGTCGTCGCGCTGGCAGCCGCAGCGGCAGGCGGTGGGGCGGCAGTCCACGGCTGGCTGCAACGACACCACCACCCCGGGCGCCGCCCGCAGCGCGTCATCCGCGGCACTGGCCGCCTCCATCGCGACGCTGGTGGCCGACGCGGCCCCGCCCGCGGCCGCCGTCGACCGCACCGAGGCGGCGGCGGCGTCGCGGCTCGTGGCGGCCACGACGGTGGTGCCCTTCTTCTTTGAGGACCAGTACGTGCAGCGGCAGGTGCCGGTAGAGGACGCGTGGGTTGCGTAGTGCAAGGAGTTCCTCTTTTTTTCAGCCGGCTGCGTCGAGTTTTGCTGCACGACCCAGCTGGCGGGCTCGGCGGTGTGTGGCACGAGCAAGAACCCCGATGGGTGTTTGTAGCGGATGGGAAGGGGGGGGGAGGCTGCGCCACCAGGCGCTGGCGCTGTGGCGAGTGCAGAGGACGCGGGTGGGGGAAGCTGCCCACACGCGCTGGTGGGCGGCACTCGATCGGGTGAGCGGTTGCCGCGGCTCCGCGGGACACCGACGCCGCCAGTGAGGGCATGGACGTCAACGGTGGCTGTCACGGCCTTGGACGATAATGGCGGGGTAGCGGGCACGCCGAGGGTCAAGCGTAGACCGCGTGGGAGGTCAATAGGACTGGGAAGAACCACAGTAAACGCCCACAGCAGGCTCCTGTTTCTTGGTCACCCGCTATTCCCCGCTTGTATAGGACAGTCCGCAGCCGGCATCCCCTCCCGTCCCCTCTCTGGTGCTTTCTCCTTCACCACTTCCTTCCCACGGCCTCTCCGCGTCTCGTTTTCCCTTCCCACGTTGGCCGTTGCCCCCGCACCCGCCTCTAAACCTTTTGACCTTCTCGTGGCCGTCGCCGTTCACTTCTCGCGCCCCCGCCGGCGGCGCCCCTCGCTGTGCCGGCGTGGTCCCCCCGGCGCACCCGCCGACGGGCAGCCCCCCCCGCGCGCCGCGCCGCCCCCCCCGTGACCGGCCGCGACGTGGCGGGCGGACGAGCCCGGCGCGCCGACCCAGCCGCAGAGGCGCCGCGGCGACGCACCCCGGCCGGCGGCGCCCGTGTTGCAGCCACGTGCGGCAGCTGGGCGTCGTCGCGGCGGCGGCTCGGCGCCGGGAGGCCCTCGGCAGGGGGGAGGGTAGGGTGTCCCTGCGCTGCCGCACTCGAGGGCACCTACCGTACACACACCAAACGCAGGCTGCTAAGAGACCGCGACACCCCCGCTCACGCCCCCCCCGCGCCCCCCGCCCGGCCGCCCCCACTTCCGGCCCCCACCCCCCCTTCCGGAGGGGGCCCGCCACCGACGGGGGCGGCCATCACACCGGGAGCCCGCCGGCCGGGTACGCGCTCCAAGCGGCGCGGTGGCGGCGACGCGGGCGCCCCCGCCAGGCGCTCGCCCGCCTCTGCCCCCGTGCCGCGCGTGGCGCGCCGGCCCCGCCCTCCCGGCGGTCACGGCTGGCACGGGGGGCTCCTCTGCAGCCTGCCACCACTGCCGCCGCCGCGGGCGGGGGCTCCCCCGCTGCCGCTGCCGCTGCCGCTGCCGCTGCCGCTTCCGCTGCCACTGCCGCTGCCGCTGCCGCTGCCCCGTCGCTGTTCGCCGCCGCCGCCGCTGCGGACGCGGCATCGGCCGGTGATGCGACGCGGCGGCAAGGCGGGGAGGGCGCGGGCAGCACCCCCCCCGCCGTCGCGCGGAGGCTGTCGCCGCCGCCGCCGCGGGCGGCCGCCCAACGTGTGTGGTGCGCGGCTGCCGCTGGTGGGGAGGCATCTCGAGCGTCGCGTGGCCACCCCCGCCGCCGGGGGGAAGTGGCGTCGGCGGGGGTGGGTCGGTGCCGCGGCGGCGGCCGCCGCCGCCGCCGTTGGCGACGCGGCCGCCGCGGCGGCCCGCTACCGCCGCGGCGCTGCCGGCGGGCACCCGCGGCGGGCCCGAGGGTGGCGGTGGCAGCGAGAAGGCACCTCATATACGTCGAGTTACGAAAGGACGAGTACGGGGACGCGGTCGGCGGTCGGCCAGCCCACCTCGGTAACGACACATGCCTCCCCCAAGTGACCCGCACACGGTCGAATACACCGCCCCCCGCGCCGACGCGATCGTCGCCACCCTCCTGCCGGCGCTGCGGCAGCGCGCCGACGGCGTCGCCGAGGCCGCCGCGGGGGTGCTGGCAGACGACGGCCGCGGGGGGGTGAACGCCGTGCCGGGGGCGGGAGCGGTGTCGCTGTCGTCGTCGCTGTCGGCGGCGGTGGTGGCGGCGACGGCGGCGACGGCGGCGACGGCGGTGGCAGCGGCTGCGGCGGCGGCGGCAGTGAGGACGGTACATCCCTACGGGGCGGCCATCTTGCGTGCCGCCGTCTCGGTACTGTGCGTGCTTGCCCCCACGGGGCCGAGGCGCTGCGGCACCCCAACGAGTCCACCGCCGAGCGGCTGCTGCCGGCACAGTGGTGGTGCCGGTGGCGGTGGGAGGGGTAGGACGGCGAGCGGCAGCGGCGGGCGTGGATGACAGGCGGGTAGCCGGTGGGTTGGGACGGCGGGTGCCGTTGTGGGCTGGGCAGGCGGCGGGGGGGAGTGGCGCCGGTGGCGCCGGGAGGGGGGACGAGGGGGGACAATGGTGGCGGCGGGATGTATACATGCGAGGGGGTGGGGGGGGTGGCTGTTTTGTTGGTCGGGGACTATCCTGGTAGCTGGTCTGTGGTGCCCGCACCGACTGCCAGACACAGGACCACGCGAAATTTGGCAAATGAGCTGATATGGACTCATCAGGGCACAGGTCCTAAACCCCGATTTACTATCTTGACCAAGCTGCCACTATCACATATGTTTTCAGAAGCTGTTTAACGATAGTGAACACAAGCCGCTCCGACCTCTTTTTAGGAGCTGTTTTATTCTTCTCTCTGCGAGCTCATTCCCACCTCTTCCCCTCGTGGGCTTCCTGTTTGATAGACTTAACTACTATTTTACGTTTCGTGCGGGCGACGCCCCCGCCGAGGGGATGGAGCGGGGCTCGACAAAGAGAAGGGCCGGCCGCTGGTCGAGGCAGCGGGGCCGTATAAAACCTCGCCGCACCCCCTCTTCACTCGACCACCAGCCGTAGCAGACACACCATCAGCTCCCATCTCATCCTCTCTTCCTCTCCCTCCCATCGACGCGAGCACACAGGCTTTCGTCCCCGTACCCCCCATACGCCCCACACCCCGCCCCTTTTCCCCGTCTCGACCGCTCGACCCCTCTCCCCCAAGCACCATGGCGCCTCGTCTGGTTGTGCTGCTCGCGGCGACCGTCGTCGCCACCGCCGCCGCCGCCTCGGCGGTGACTGCGTTCCCGCTCCAGGACTCCGAACCCATTACGTGCTCCTCGTGCCGCATGCGCGACGCGTGCACCGGTAAGCTCGTCGACACGGACCACGGCAAGACGTACGTGGACGGGTGTGGCAACAGCAACTTGTTCAAAACCGACTGTACGGTGGACGTGCTCGACGCGGGGCCCGAGCCGACGTGCCCGTCCAAGTGTGACGGCGTCCAGAAGCCGCGGCACGTGCGGGACGTCTACCAGTGCTTTGGCAAGACGGTGGAGATGATGCCGGGCTGTAACGAGAAGGTTGTCGACACGGCGTACGACTCGACGCCGATGAACTGCACCGCGTGCGAGCTGTATGACTCGTGCAAGGGCGCGTGCGTCACCCGCGGCGCGTGGAAGTTTTATGAGGACAAGTGTGGCAACCAAAACTTGTTCAAGCCCGACTGCTCGGTTGGCGTCAATGAGCTGAAGGCCGGGCCGGGGTGCCCGTCCACTTGCAACGGCGTCGAAAAGACGCGCAAGGTGCGCGCCGAGTACACGTGCAACGGGACGCTCCTGAAGATGCTCCCCGGCTGCAACGAGGAGGAGGTTACCCTTGTCGACTAAGGTAGGGTGGTCGCCCGAAGCCGGAGTCGTGCGTGGGGCCCCCGTCGGCTGCGGCCGATGGGGCCACCTCCCCATGGGGCGGGATCCTCCCGTTGGGCTCTTTGCCGCTCCCTTCTCCCGTGTTTCTTGTAGGTTGCTTGTGGCGTGCCGTGGAAGCAGCAGGAGGGTGCGGGGTGGGCGCTGCCGCTGGCGTCGCTCCCGCCGCGTTCTCCCCTATGCATCGTGTTTTTGGCTGACTCTGACGAAGTCAAACTAATTTGATATTTCATTAGGTCTCTACCAATACTCCATACTTTTCTTCGCCGTGAGCGGGCAGCAGACTGGCGACGGTGTGCACGCGGGCGCTGGGGATGGCCGCCGCGAGCACGGTCCTGCGCGAGCGGGTCGAACCCAGCGCGGCGGCGAGGACGGCGTCGTCCACAAAGATCCTTGCCGGTGCCGGGAGAGGGAGGAGGCACAGGCAGTGAGTGCGGGGTGGCGCAGATGAAGGGGGGGGAAGGTCGACCCCGTCTGTCACCGTTCACACTCTGGGCGCCAAGAGGGGCGACGGGCAGTGGCGCGAGACGGCGGCACTGGGAAGGGGATCAACAAGGGGCGCCGGGACCACGACGGGCAGGGGCCGAGGCAGGGAGTGGGGGCCGACCCGCATGCAGGGGGGACGCCGATGCGGCCGCGCGCGCCGCCCCCGGCGTCGAGACCGCCGCCACGGCCGCGTGGCGCCGGCGCGGTGTGCGTCACGGCCGCGGCGTGGGAGGCGACACAGCGGACCGCAACGGGGAGTCGAGGGAGGGTGGGGGCGTGCGGGCGAGGGAGGGGGGGTGGAGGTGGGGGGAGGAACGCCGCCCCGCCCGCCTGGCCGCGCCACCCGGTAGCGACGGGCGGCGGCCGCAGGCCGGCTTCTCACCAGGCCGGCGCGCGCAAGCGGGTGCGCGCGGTCGCCCCTCGGGGGGCGCTTCACGGAGCGGCAACGAAAAAACGGGTACACCCCCCGCGCGGCTTGGACGCGGGAGGAAAACGCAAAGGCACGCAACTGGCAAACGTCGGGCGGCGGCAGCACAGCCGGCACGGCTCCACCACCCCCCTGGTCACTCGAGACTGGGCGGCGCCCAACCCCGCGGGCAGGTCGCAGGCGCCCATACAGGAAGCAAAGCACCACCCCACACCGATGGTCAAAGCAAAGAGCACCTTGAGCAGCCACTTGAGCGGGCGCTTGACCTGCCCCTCCCCCACAATATACGGCCGAGTGGACAGTGGTGAAACTTGGGGCACGCAGAAGGGTGATGAAAAGCAGGACGTTCGCCGCATGCTGGGGGCGCAAGTCACGGCGAGTACGGCCTGGCCCAGCAGTGTCGCGGGAGCTCGATAGGCCACCCCCGACCGTCACGGGGCGCCCTCCTCCGCGTCCGCGCCGAGCACCTCCTGGTCCTCCACCGCCGCGCGTACACCCCCCCCGCCGCCAGCAACGCCGCATGCGTGCCCGCCTCGACGACCGCCCCCCGCAGCACCACCGCGATGCGGTCCGCGCGGGTAACCGTCGACAGCCGGTGCGCAATGACCACCGTCGTCCGCCCCGTCGCGGCGGCCCGCAGCGCCGCCTGCACGTCCCGCTCGGCGGCATGGTCCAACGCGGAGGTCGCCTCGTCCAACAGCAGCACCGCCGGCGACCGCACCACCGCCCGTGCAATGCACACGCGCTGCCGCTGGCCGCCGCTGAGGCCGCCGCCCCCGTCGCCGACGCGCGTGTCGTAGCCGTGCGGGAGGGCGGTGATGAAGTCGTGCGCGGCCGCGGCCCGCGCCGCTGCCTCGATCTGCCCGTCCGTCACGACCGCGTCGGGGGAGAAGCCGTACGCGATATTGTCCCGGACCGAGATGGAAAAGAGGTCGGGCTCTTGGGACACGACGTCGCCGTCGACGGAGGGAGGGGAGGCACCCGCAGGGTTGGCCGCGTCAATGGCCGACGTGCGGTCCAAGACCCGGAACACCACCGCGGCAGCACTCGTGGCGGCGGCCATATCCGGCGCCTTGGCACCAGCAATACCAATCTGTGTTGGCAAGGGGATGCCAACGGAGCGAGAGAGGGGCAGGGGGACAGAAGAGAAGCCCAACCAAGGCCCAACATCATGCAGAGGACGAGATGGACCTAGGACAACGTGCAGTGCGTTAGCACCGGCTAGTCGGTCCTGCCCATAAGCTCGGCACCCGACAGCCCGCAAGGCAGCCAAAGAGAAGAAAAAAAGGCCCACAGTCAAACCAGACATTCCGCGACAGGGCACGGACGCCGGCGGCCCACAGACCACACCAACGTACCATTGCCATGGTGAAAAGGACCGACATGAAGCCCCGCATGCTATCGCCAAAGTCACACTCCGTGGCGGCTCCCAGCTTTGCCCCGTACCACGTCCACACGGCCGAGACGCCAAAGAGGCACGCCTCGGAGAAGCCACACCCCACCCCCACCGCCACAGCGGTGCGGCGGCCGCGGCGGACCGGGGCCTCCAGCTCGGCCGAAAACGCGTCGACAAAGTGCTGCTGGGCGCCCAGGGTCGCCACCGTCCGCACGTCCGCGACCGCCTCGGAGGCCACCGCCGCGACGCGGGTGAACCACTCGCGGGAGGCCGTGTTGTTGCCAATGAGCACCCGGTTCTCCAGGTAGTGCCCGAGCGCCACGCCCGGAAAAATGGCCAGCACCACCACGGACGAGCGCCAACAAAAGCCAAAGCTCACGCCCAGGCCGACCAGCACCGCACCCATCGCAGAGCCGACGGTGGCAAACACGTCGCCCGTCAGGCCCTTGACAAGGCCTACATCCTTTTCCAGCAGCGACACCAGTGCGCCAACCTTGTGAGCGGGGTCGTCAAAAAAGGCGGCCTCTTGGCGCAGCAGCGACCGAAAGGCCGCCACGCGGAGGCGAAAGGTCAGGCGCTCGCCCGCCACCCCCAGCGCCGCCACCTGCGTATACGTGGCGACACAGGACACGAGGCCCAGTGCCAGCACGTAAAGGGTGAACGTGTTGATACGTTCAGGAGGGCGCCCCGGGTCGCCGAGAACGAGCACCATCTCGGCTACGAGCAGGCCGAGCAACGGGAAGGTCACGCCCACGAGGAAATACCCCACCACACCCGTGACCACTAGTGCCCACCGGCGGAGCGACTGGAGGCCCATTGCGCGCGCCATGACGCGCATCGTCGAGGGGCACGAGGCGTTGCCGTCGCTCGAGCCGGCAATGGCGCCATCACCGGAACCGTCGCCCCCATCCGCCACCTTGGCCAGGCGGTGGGCCGCGCCTGCGGCGGGGGAACGCACGGCGGCCGGCGAGTCTTCCGCCTTGCCGCCAACGTTGGTCTCCTCCTCTCCCTCAAAGGCAGGGCCCTCCTCCCCCCCGATGGTCAAGCCGGCCGAGTCCCGCCCGCCCCGGAGCGCCTGCGCCTCAACCATGCGACGGTACGCCCCGTCCGGGCGGTTCACCAACGTCGCGTGCGTTCCTCCCTCCACAACGCGCCCCCCATCCATGACCAGGATGGCATCCGCGTCGCGCACCGTCGCCAGCCGGTGCGCAATGATCACGATCGTTGTCCCGTCACGCGCCGCCGACCGCAGCGCCGTCGCCACCGCTTGCTCCGACGACGCGTCCAGTGCCGCCGTGGCCTCATCCAGCACAAGCACCGCGGGGCGGCGGACGAGGGCGCGCGCGAGCGCAATGCGCTGCCGCTGGCCGCCACTCAGGGACGCCCCCCGTGGGCCCATGATCGTGTCGTAGCCGTCGGGGAGGGCCGTGATAAACTGGTGCGCGTGGGCGGCAGTGGCCGCGGCAATGATGTCCGCGTCGGTGACAGTCGCGGTCTTGAGCGACCGTCGGCCGTCGGCGGCGGCAGAAACAACGACGCCAGCGCCCAGCGCGATGTTGTCGCGGATAGAAACGGAAAAAAGGATGGGCATCTGGGAGACAAACCCCAGCTGAGCGCGCAGCCACTGCACGTTACACTCTCGTATGTCCACGCCGTCGAGGCGAATAGCGCCCTCTTGAGGGTCATACAGCCGCGCAAGCAGCTGGGCGACCGTCGTCTGAGCGAACATCATGCACGCAACAAACACATGGGGACGGGAAGGGCCGAACGAAGGTAAACGACGAAGCAGCTCGCCAAAAGCGGAGGTCAGCATACACCCTTACTGGGCACGTCACTGGGGCACGGTCCACCCCCCACTCCCTATCACCAGGCGCCCACAGCTCGACCGGAGCCCCCCACACGCCACGCACCTTGCCACACCCGCTGGGACACACAAGCGCCAACGTCTGCCCCCGCCCCACAGACGCGCTAAACCCATCCAGGGCGGGTGCCACCCCCCCCCGGGCATACGCAAAGCGCACGCCCTCAAGGGCGAGGTTGCCCGCGGCGCCCTTCTCCAGCACCCGCCCCGTGACCGTGTCCAGTGGGTCCATCGCGCTCGCCCGGTCAATGACAGCAAAGACGCGCGGCGCCGCGCCGCGGGCGGCGGCGACCGCTTCCAACGCCGGTAGCGCGTGGCCGAGGCCCATCGACCCCGTGACGGTCGCGAAAAAGACGGTGTACACGGCGCCCGCGTCAATCGCGCCAGACCGCACGAGGCGGCCGCCCAACCAGAACGAGAACGCGTAGCTGGCCTTTGTGAGGACGAGCGTCAGGCCGTTGCCCAGGCCCTTCACGTGGCACTGGCGCTCGGCGTCTGCGGCGGCGCCGCGGAAGAGGCCCACGTACCGGGCGGTCTCGGCCTCCTCCCCGCCAAACACGGCGACAGTGCGGAACAGTCGAAACGCCTCGGCCGCGACGCCACCGGCGGCCGTGTAGGAGGTCTGGGATGCTGTCGTGGAGCGGGCCACGGAACGGGCAACAAACGCAGCAGAGCTGAACAGGACTGGAATGATGGCAAGGACACCGAGCGCCAGCTGCCAGCCTACCACGAAAGAGACGATCAGGCCAGAGAGGAAGGTGGACATGTGCTGGACGGCGTACGCCATCTTGGGGCCCATCCCGAAGACCATCACGTCCACATCCGACGCAACGCGGGCGGTGAGCTCCCCCGGGTCATTGGCGTCCATCCACGCCATTTCCTGGCTCAGCAGCGACGCCAGATAGAGCTTCCTGATACGCGCGCCCTGGGCGGTACCCGTATGCGTAAAGCACGCCACCTGCGCAAAGGAGGCGACAAACGCGACGACAGCGAGGTACACCAGCCGGACGGCCAGTTTGTTGAGCTCAGCTCGCGTATCCGCGTCCAGTTCCCCGCGAGCGCCCCCAGTACCCGACGCGAAGGCGTCACCAAGCACAACAATGCCAATGGGTGCGAGGGTGCCGTGGACAAGGGCCGCCAACACACCCAGTGCCATGAGCATCCCCTCCGTAGGGGTGGCAAAGCGGAAAAGCTCAAGGGTGCACACCGGAGGGAGGGGGGCGTCGACGAGCGTCGGCGGCTTGATGGCACCGCTGCTGGATTCACCGCTAGTCGACGAGTCGCTGCTATGCTTGCTGCTGTCGCTGCGGCCGCTGCCGCCGCTCCCGCCATCGCCGCTGCCGCCATCGCCGCTGCCGCCACCGCCCCCGCCACCACTGCCGCCACGACCACCGCCACCGGCACGGCCAGCACCACCGCCACCACCGTTGCCGCCAACTTTGTTGGCAGGGAGGGTCCCGAGGGGGGGCACATCAGCAACTTCAGTGACCAGCGAGAGCCCCTCCGCGCCGGTAACCGTTCTGCCGTGCCATACCATCACGGGAAGGTCCACGCCGCGCGGGTCGATGCGAGAGCCGTAGCCGTCTTGGCGCACACGGCCGGCACCAATCAGAGCGCACCATGACAGCAGCGTCTCGGCGTCCGCAAGAGCAGGGGTTGGTGCGGATGATCTCCCTCAGTGAAGCACGGGTCGCCGTCGGTCGCCAACATCACCCCTCCTCCCCCGTTTCGCGCTCACAGCACCCATATAGACCGTGGCGCCACGGCCGGGCCGCGGCGACCGCCAGCCAAGCTTGGCCTTGCCCCTTCGCCAGGCCAGCACGGGGCGGAACGCCCACAGCCTGGCACAGGGCGGTCGGCGCAGGCCCCCGCACCCCCACAAAAGCACCTCTGCCGCTGGGGGTCAGCTGCGGTCGGCACAGCGGCGCCCGACCGCAACGCAGGCCACCTCGGGCGGGCCATATCGAGACGGCCAAAGGGTAAGTCGCTGGCTATCGAGTCCCACCCCCCCCCACGCCGGTGGTCCTCTCGGGAAAGAGCCGTGACACCACCTCCACGCCCCACACGCTCCCACATGCTTCGGAGAGCGCGAGTCAACGATATGGCAGAGAGGGGAGGACGCGTGGGCAGGCCGGCGGTAAACAAACAGGTAGAACGGGTACAGATTGCCACCCCATGTCCATCACCGTCTCGCCGTGCATCTTGCCGCGGCGACGGCACCGCCTACGCCTCACCTCCGAGAGCAGGTGGACACATCATCCGTCAAGAGTGGCGGTCGCTCGCGCCACTGACGGGTCCCACAGCCACCCTTGGGAATCGCCAGCATGACAGCACCGCAGCCGACGGGCCGCGAGGCGTCAAGCATGCGCGCGAGGCCAATAAAGTATGCCGTCCCGGCCGATATGGACGGCTCTCTGGCAAAGCCGTACGGGAGTCACCGCCACGTGCGACGGCGAGCAGGGCAGAAGAAGGGGTGAGCGAGGGGAGTCAGCAGCCGCGGGTGCGTGCAGAGCCGGCGGCTCCAGGTCCCCCGATAGGGTGCGCCAACATGACTCAACGGGTAGCTACAGCGCTGGGGCGCCGTCGCGCCGGGTCCGTGCGCAGCGGCCGAGGCCATAGGCCGGGGCGGTACGATGACAGGTGGCCCGCACCTTACGGGCCACGATGGCGGCGGGTGACGGGTGGAAACGGACGACCAGCAGCGGCGTAGGTCGGACCCGCTCCTGACGAATGACAAACCACGCCCCCGCGGAGACGCACAGTGCCGCCTCGCCTCGCCGAGCCGGAGGGCCACCGCAACAGAGGCCCGAAACAGCCACACCACCCAATCTGCAGCGGGTGACAGTTGGCTCGACCGTGGCTCGTCCAAGGATCCGTGGCGAACGAAGTATGATGGGGGAGAGGAGCGACCGGGAGACGGTGCGTCGCGCGGCGGGTTGGGTGGGGAATCGCACAAAGATCGCATCGTCACGGGTCGGCGTCCACCCGCATCGCGTCTCTGTGCTGTGCTTTGTATCGTCGCGCAATTGTCTGACAGAAGAACAGGTATTATACACTTCGTTTGAAGAGCACCACGAGGCACATTCTTGGGTCCATCGGGATGGGAACCCATTTCCCACTCGTGGCAAAGGTAGACGTGGGGAGCGAGGGCTGCATCACGCTGCACATGAAGAGCACGCCTCCCGTTGGCTGCAGCCGCCGAGCGCCAATCCCACAACGCAGTAGCTGGTGCGGCACCCGCCAAGAAAAGAGGGCAGCGTGGGGTGGGGGTCGGGGACCTGTAGCCGCGCACAGGTCCCTGCCACCGGTATCTAGGAGTAGGAAACCATAGCACCCGGAACAGGCCGCGCGGTCACCCACGGGTGGTCGCGAGCGCCACCGACGCGGCGGAAGGATGCGCGCAGCGTCCCCTCGCCGCCGCCCCCACGGACCATGGTCGCGCCCTCCCGCCAGCGCCGGTGCCTGTCCCGCCTGCCCGACGCCACCCCGCCCGCTGCCCACACCCGCGTCACAGACGTCGGCTTCCCCTCCGCCTCGGCGAGCGCGAGGGCGGCGTCCACCAGACAGTCGTCGGCCGCCAGACCACGCCGGTTTCTTTTTTTTCTTGTCTACACGCCCCGCTCCACCCCCTCCACCGCCCTACTCGCCTCCGCGGGTGCCCCCCGGCCGCCGCCGGTCGGTCGGCTGCGTGGGGGTCGCGCGTGCGCCGCCCCCCCCCCCCCCCTTCCCCGCGATCGACCGGCAACGGCCACCGCGCGCGGTCGGCCGGCCGCCGCGAGACCCGCCCGACCGTGTCGACAGGCCAACGGCGTGCGACGATTCGACGGGATCTTGGGCCGCGCGAGTCCGCCCCCCTCGTCCCGCCAAGCGCGACCGTGGGTGCACCCACCCTCCGCGCCGCGCCGCGTGGCTGGCGGCGGCTGCCCGGCGCCGTCGTGGTCGCGCCAGCACCGCGGCGGCCCGCCCCCCGCGACCGTCGCTGCGCCCATAGGTCCGTCGCGGGGTGCGCGCGCGCTCTGCAACCGCCGCCGCCACCCCCCCCCCCCCCCACCGTACTCCCCCCCCCCCCTACCTTCCGTGCCCCTCCCCCCCGCTGCCCCGTCCTTCTCCACCCCCCACGGCGGTCGTCCCTCTCTCTGCCTTGCCCCCCCCCCCCGGCGGTGGCCATGGCCATGGCCATGGCCACGCCGGCGACGCCGCTGCTGCCCGCACCCGCCCCCCCCCCCCCGGCACCCGCCGCGCCGCGCACGCGCTCCCCCGCGCCGCCGCCGCCGCGGCGGTGACGCTCGTGGCGCTCCTCGCCGCCGCGGCGGCGGCGTGGGGGGTGCCGCCGCGGGCCTCGCCGCGGCGGTGGCGGGCATCTCGGTCGCGGCGTCGGCGGCGCCGCTGGCGTCGCCGCCGCCGCCCATCCCGCGGTCGCCGCTGCCGCCGCTGCCGCTGCCCTACGCGGCGGCCGCCGCCGCGGGCGGCGGCGGTCGCCGCACGGCGGCGGCGGTGCCGGCGCCGACGCCGCGGTGTGGCATCCCCGGGGGGGTGTGCGCGCTCGACGTGCCGTGCTGTGAGGCGGCCGACACGTGCATGCAGCAGCTGCTGTTTATGCAGTGTGTCCGGCGGGGGGGCGGGGGGGGGGCGGCGGCGGCGGCGGCGGCGGCGGCTGCCCGCGAGGGGGGGGGGGGGGGGGGGGGGGACCGCCCACGCGGTGGCCGTCCACGGCCGCTGGCACGGCGGCGGCCACGGCCGCGGCGGCGGCGGCGGCCACGGCTGGACTGGCGGCGGCTGGTGGTGGCTGCTGCCGCACCCGCACCACGCGCACGGCGGCCACGGCCACGGGCGCAACGGGATGGAGGGGGGGGCGGGGCGCACGCCTAGTTAAGGAGTGCCGCCTGGGTTTCTTTACACTAGCCTTTTCAAAGAAACGTGCAGCCCTGTGAGTGGCTGGGAAGAAAATTGGGGTTTTTTCATGACCCCAATTTTCACCCCACGCCACAGAGGCCGTGAGGGACGGTCGGGCGCAGCCCCGGTGACGCGGCCACCCAGATCTTGCGCATGCGTGTGTCCCCGCGAGTGAATCTACCCAACCCCTTGCACGACATTTCCACCCCTCCCCCCCCTCCCGTCGCCTTGACGCCTCCCCCTCCAACCCCCCCCCGCCGGAGTCTGAAGGTGTCAGCCTTTCCCCCATCAATAACTCCACTCCTGTCGCTGTTACCCCGGGCATTCTCAGACATCTCTAAGATGCTCCGGGGAAGCGTCTGCAGGTGTACTATGAGGGTCGAAAAGCCTCCGAGATGCAGAGGACAGTATATCCGCCACAGGTGGTAAAGTCACAGTCATGGGGGGACTGCACCTTCCCCGAGACGTGAAAAGACGCCCCCTGCGCCGGGCCCACCCCTGTTTGACCTCGCCAACCCCGGGTGTGGCGGGTAATGAGCCTTTGGGGGGTGCGCCGGGCGAGGGTGGTGGCCTTTGGGCGCTGTGCGAGGGGATGAGGTGGGGTGGGTGGCACTTCACCAAGGTGTGGTGTTTCGTTCCGGTTGACTCTCTACTGTGCATTCTTTTCTAATCTTTTCTATTCTCACCTGCCCCACACGGCCGCGACAACGGGTGCAGGTGAACACGTGTACACTCTTCAACTTCCTGTGGCCCAAAGGAAGAAAAAGACTTGACACCTCGCTCTTGAGCCAATGCGGTGACAGAATGGCCCCTCAGACCGATCGAATTGATCTTCGTCGGCCAATGAGGAGACGAGGGAGCCCGTGAAACCCAGGCTTCACAAAAAGGGCCCTCTTAACTAGGCGTGGGCGGAATGGCACCGCGTCGCGGGCGGGGACGCGGGGCGGGGGGGGGGGGGCCGATACCGTCGACGTTGTGTGGGTGGGGGGAGCGGCCGGCGTCGACGCGGCGCTGCCCGTCGCGCGGGTGACGCTCTGGGGCGACGACGCGGCGGGGCGGGCGCGCGCGTCGGCCGCCGCGGACGCCACGGACGCTGCAGCGGGTGGCTGGCTCCCCGCCGGGGTGGCGTTGGCGGCCACTCCCCCCACGGCGGCTGGGGCGGCGGCTGGGGCGGCGGCGGCGGGCGCCGCTCGCACCGGCGCCACCGCGTGGTGGGTGGTGCAGGTGGTGTGGCCACGCCCCCCCGGCACGATCCCCCCCTACCCGCTCTTCTCCTCGTCGCCGACGCGGGCGGCGGGTGGTGGCGGCGGCAGCGGCGGCGGTGGGACGTTGGTGGTGTCGGCGGTGGCGCTGCCGTCGGGGGCGGTGGTGCGGCTGGTGCGGTGGGTGGTGCCGTTTGGTGAGGGGGGGGGGGGGGCGAGATGCCGGGGGGGGTGCCCGTTGCTGCAGAGCGGCTGCCGGCCTGAGCCGCGCCCGGGTCGGGGGGGGGGCATGAATAGGGGATAGAGGCCGCCGCTCGCGCTGAGAGGAATGTGGGACGGGCGTGAACCCGCCAGCTGGCGTCGGGGGATGTACATGTAGGACGGCCGGCGGCCCCCGTGACGGGACGACGCCACGCGGCGGGCGGGGGACGGCGTGCGCCCCCAGCGCTTTTACTAAACTTTGGATGGGCCTGCTCGCCCCCGCGCGCGGCGATGGAGCGTGGGGGGCGGTCGTGGGGTGCGGCTGCGTCCCCACTGCGTGCCCGCCGTGCCACGCCCCCGCGTCGCGGCGTGCAGACCTGGCGCGGGCGGGCGTGGCGGGCGCTGCGGGCTGCCGACGGCGGCGTCGGCGGCTGCGGCGTGTGGAACCCGCCGGCAGCTGCACCGGGGGGCGGACACCTTCCCCCCCCCCAAAAGAGGCGGCGCCCGTGGGGGGCCAGGCGTTGCGCGCTCACTGCCCAGGCCGCCTATGGCCACCCGTGGTTGGGGCTGCCTGCCTCGCCAGGGCCGTCGTCCCTTGATTGTGTCGGCTGAGCGCCACACCGCGCCCGTGATGACCAGAGTCCGCGCGCTCCGTTGACACCGGCCAGCCCGAGCGGCGGGAACGCACGTCCGCGTCTCGGGCACCCCGGGGCATAGCTCACCTTGGGAGAAGCGGCGGCTGGCGG
This sequence comes from Pyropia yezoensis, assembly GCA_009829735.1. Classification (NCBI taxonomy): domain Eukaryota; phylum Rhodophyta; class Bangiophyceae; order Bangiales; family Bangiaceae; genus Pyropia; species Pyropia yezoensis. The sequence continues at coordinate 31,141,125 of CM020619.1, read as the reverse complement.
GCAGGCCGTGCGGGCTGGCCCTCCCGTTGGTAGATTAGGTGGGAGGCGTCCCAGTGGAGGAGCCGCCTTGCGCCCCCCCGCCCCCCCCTATGCGTCGCGCACTCGCGGCTGGTCCACCCCGCCGCCCTTTCCCCGTGACCGTCCCTGGGTCGACCATGCCGTCCATCGACCACGCCAATGCAGGTCATTGAGTCCGTGGGCGCCGATGCTGTCTGGCGGATTGATACTGTACTGTACGGACGCACCGTTCCGGTCCCCCTGGGCCGCCACGTCACGGCGGTCTGCGTGCGGGGCGCGCTCTCCGCAACCAACTCAGCCAAACGGGGTCGCCGCGTATGTCCCCCCATTCATTTGCCCTTTGGTGCGGGAGGCCCCTCTGGTGTAGGCCGCTCGTGTGCCGACGCCGGTCTTGTGCCGCCTCGTGCCGCAGCGCCCCCCAGATGGGCAAGCACGAGGTCCTCCATGCGCACGTGCTACAGCGGACCGCCGTGGCCTTGGCCAGGTGCCCCACCAGTCCAGACTCAGCAAAAGAGCCCCGGCCTCGCTCGTTGCGCCCCACCACACCCGCCCCTGGCTCCCAGTTGCGCGCCCCCACCCCCAGCCGGCTCACCCCCTCTTCGTCCCCCTCCCTCACCCTCGCGCTCACCCGACGCCATGGGCGTACACGAAAAGCTCCGCGCCGCCCGCACGACCGCCGCCGACGTTGCGGGCGCGCGCCTCGACGCGTACCGCTCATCGGCAGCGGGGGCAGTGGGCAGCACGACAGCCGGCGGGGACGGACGTCTGGCCACGGCGGGGGCCCCTGCGGCGGCGCCGACAACGTCGTCGGCGGCAACGGCGGCGGCGGCGGCAGCGGCGGCGGCGGCGGCGTCACCCCCTGCGGGAGGGAGCTCCGATGCGGTGGCCGGCGGGGGCGGCCGCAAGGCCGCGGCCCTGAGCGCGGCGGCCGCCGCGGCGGCCAAGGCGGCCGCGGCGGCCAAGGCAGCGGCCTCATCGGGGAACCGGCCGGGTGGGGGTGGCGGCAGCGGCGGCGGCCGCGGCGGCGGCGGCGGCGGTGTTGACGCCGGCGGTGTCCCCGCTGCGAGTGGCAACGCCACCGGCGGGGACGGCAAGGGCGGTGGCGGCAAGGTCGGCGACGGCAAGGCCGGAGGTCACGGGGAGGCGAAGAAGGGGGCGGCCAAGGCGGCTGGCAAGCTGCTCGCCAAGGGGGTGGCCGCCGCGCTGTCGGGGGGGGACGGGGGGGACGGGGGGAACGGGGAGGGCCTGGACTTTGGTGAGTGAAGGAAGGAGCTGATAGGAGCGGGAGGGGAAGCGGGGGGGGGGGGGGGACAGCTGGGGGGGGCGGGTCGGCCCCGCGCCAGGCCACGCGTCACTCGCTGCTTGCCTCCCATTTGCTTGCCCAGTTGCGCGCAACGTCCAGGGAGGCGCCGTCGATCTCCGCGTTCAACGCCGTCGCCCACCCGCCGCCATCCTTGGTAACGGCTGGCCAGCAGGCGTTGCGGCGACAGGCGCACAGTGGATGCCAGCCGTCCTCCCCCGTCCCACCCCCCGCCGAGCGACGGCCGCCACGCGCACGTGCTGCGCATGATTGGGCCTTGGGCGATCGCGTGCTGTCTTGTTTTCCTTCCAAGTGTGACTTCCCCAACGGCGCATTGGGCACTGTCCGTGCCCGGCCCACGCCGCTGCTCGCCGCTGCCCGCGCGACGGCCACCCCAGCGGCGCCGCCAGTGCCCTACCCGCGGGCACGCAGAGTGCCACTCCCGCGGCCACCCGGGTGGCCCACCCGCAGGCACGTGGGTGCGGCCCGCCCCAGCTTCACCCGCCGCCGCCGCCGCCGCCGCCGCCGCCGCCGCCGCAGCCGCCGCCGCCGCCGCCACGCGCTCCGTCGAGGGGGCCGCGCCCACCTCCGCCGCCGTCCCCGTCGCCCGTGGCGGTCACTCGCGCGGCACGTGCCGGCCCCCAGCGGGTCACCCCCGTCGCCGACCGGCTGACGCCAGCGGGGGTGGCTGTCGCAGAGGCCGCCAGCGTGTTGCCGCTGTCCACCCCCCCTTCTTCCCCATCTCAGAATGGAGCGCGGTCACTCGACACGCCGCCGTCGCCAACGGGGGCCGGCGCACCTCCCTGCCGACGCGTACCGGAGGTGACCACTGGCGGCGGCAAACCCCCCCCAGCAGCACCCCCCCCCCCTTTGCCCCCCTACCCCACCCTCTAGCTAATCCTGCCCCTCACAGTGCGCCGTCGCCGCCGCCAGCAGCGCCCGGTAGTCCACCTCCCCCAACGACCCGTACGCCGGGTGGCGCGTCAGTCGCAGGCGCGACAGGCGGGGAGACGCAATGCCAGCGGCGACGCGGGCTAGCGCGGCAGGGTTGGCGGCTGGGGTGCTGGAGCATGGGCTGGTCGTCGTGGCGCTTACGTGGTACAAAAACAAGCATCGAGACAGAGACACAAACACACGAAGCGTACTCGCACCAGCAACCTCCAGCACAGTACATGACAATACACGGGGTCTCAAGACGCAACTGCATCATCGTATCACCGCCACGGTCCGGCACAAGTTTGCAACAACGGCCACCACCACCAACCAGCAAGTCGTCAACAGGCTCCCACGGCTGCCTCCCGCTTGGTTTGCTGCCCGAGTGCCTCCACCAGCGCCGCGGCGTAGCACTCGGCGCGCCGGGGGTGGCGGTCCGCCGCCGCCCGAGAGTCCACCCAGGGCAGCACGCTCACCTCGGGCTCCGCTGGGGCGCCTTTCACCGGCTCGCCTCGCCTGGTTGCGAGCGGCCGCGTACGCAGCGCTAGCAGCAGCGACCGCGGCAGTGTCCGACTGGCTCCAGGACAACGGCGGGGCCACCGCGGCCGCTACACCCGGCGTTGCCACCGTCGCCGCGACGCGGGCGCCGGCGGACCGCGCCACGGAGGTAAAGGGTAAGGTAAAGAGTGCGATGGGATGGAGGTCCCCCGCCAAATGGCGAGCGATCGGTGGCCACGCACGGGCCTTAGCCGCCACCGCCTCAGACGAGGACGGCTCCGCCGCCGTCGCTGGCCGCGAGATGCTCACCGACCTGTAGGCTGCGCCTCCCCCCCCGCCCGGACCCCTACAGCCGCCCACCGCCGCGGCGGCCGTCACGCGAGATGCGAGCGGGTGAATGCCGCAGTCGCCGCCGCCGCCGCCGCCGCCACTGCCGCCGCCGCTGCCACCGATGTGGCCCGAAAGATGGAGACAGCCTCATCGAGCTGCCGCCGTCCCTGTGGCCGCTGCGCCGCCCGTCACCGCTGCTGCGGCTGTGCTACCGGCGAATGCCGGGCGCGCGGTCCCCCCGCTGCCAACCTGGGCGCTGCTGCTGCCGCCCGACCCGGCGGTCGCGGCCGCCAGCGTTGTCGTCGCCGCCTCAGCTGTCGCGGCGGCCGCCGCCGCCGCCGACGCGGCGCTGCCGGTGGACGAGGACGACACCGTCGTGCCCGCTCGTGCCAGGGAAGTTTCCGATGGCCGAAGCAGAAGGAGCCGAGGCGACCATGCGCGCGCGTCGCGGCGGCCGCAACGGCAACGTCGGCGCCGCCCCGACCCCCGCCGCTGGCCGCCACCACCGCTGCGAGCGCATCGGCCGGCGCCGCATCTCCCGCGGCAATGGCGGCGGCGGCGGTGGAGCCGCCAGGGAGGGCGCCCCGCCAGTTGGCGGGGTCCCCTCCCACCGAGGGTGCGGCGGCACTGGCGGCTCCCCGTGGCGGCCCAGCGGCGGCGGCCGCCGCGAACGCCGCCGCGACTGCCGCCGCGCCCCGCAGCGGCCAGCGCACCACACTCTCCTGGCCCCCCATCGCCGCGTCGCCGCCGCCGCCCGACCCCGCCGCGGCGGTGGCAGTAGCCACACTAGCGGCGGCCTCGCCACCCAGCCGCCCCCTTGTCCTTTCGCCATCCCAGCCAGCCGACGCGGGCACCCCCCCCACGTGAGCGCCCGACTCGCCCGCAGCGCCGCGGCCATGCGGGCGGCGGAGGCGGCCGCCCCGCACATGCTTCCCCCGCCGCCCTTTCCCGCCTCTCCTTCCCCGTCCGACAGCACCCTGCCGGTCGCGTCGAGCGGCACGCCGCAAGAAGACAGAGATGTTCAAACGATGGCTACTGGTCAATGTCGAAGACAGTTGGCTCCGCCGAAAAAAACGTGTTGGCAGTGCGGCCACAGTCTGTGACGACACTTGAAAGAAACGACCCGGCGTGTTCAGGCAGGTCCTCCTGGGTCATCACAATGGCATCATCCATGTACGACCTCAAGTGAACGCGTCGGTCGTGGAAGAAGCTCGCACCACGCGGGCGCTGTAGAGCCACAACGAAAGAACTCTTCTGCAGCACAGAGAACACGGCAACCAGCACATCCTCAATACTGGCAGGAGTACGCGGAAGATGAGCCCAGTTGGCAGTCAAATAAGCGCGCAATACAGCTTCTTCATCCACGACCGCGTCGTTAGGCTCATCTGCCACTGCTGGAAAGACCGTTCGGAACCCAGTACGAAGAGTCCTCCATTCCTCGGCCTTGGAGTAGCCTTGAATCATAGGGTCGCCACTGAGGGCGAGCCAGGTGGCTATCGCCAGCCAAAGCCGCATGTTCTGCACTAGGTCACGAGCCTGGCCCCACGATAAAGGTTGTTGAACGACGGCTGTGGTCTGCTTCACTTGAGAGGCGCGGATGACCATCTGGTAGTCCTCGTTGACGGCGAACAGCAAGCTATCAACGGCGGCAGTGTTGTCCTCCGTCTGCCAGACGACCGACGTTAACGACCTATCTTGGTTGAGGAACCTGAGCAAGAGCTTCGGTAATGACCGCTCTTCGACACGTAAGGGAAGAAACGCCGGGTTCTCGCAGCGCGACACCAGCTTCCTGCCAAAGTGGGACGTGGAAGGAAACAACTTCACGAGCGCGTCGCACTTGCGGCTTGTTGCGGCGAGGTCACCGACTTTGGAGTTGGCCACCAAAGAACGGGCGTAAGGCAGCAAGACCTCCAGGTTGACCCATATGGCCTCCCAGGCTCGCCATCTCAGTTGTCCGTCAACTCCGCCGATCATGTTGTACAGTGTCCTCGGGAAAATGCGGCCAGTCCCATCACATGCATGCAGGACCCATGCGACGTACAGAGGAAGCTTGACATGAAAGCGCGGACCTCCTACGGCTTGGATAAGACCAGACCGTCGCACGGAGTCCCACGTGCATCCACTTGGTAGCGTGTCTGCAGCACGGACATACTCGCACCGCAGGGAGTGGGCGAAGATAAAGTCACAGTCGGAATGAGACCATATGTCAGCGTACGAAAGGTTGGCAGACCGCGCAGAACTCCGCAAAATAGCCGACAGCTTCTGACCGCTGCAAGCGGAAGACAGGAAGGATGCTAAGTAAGCTGCATGCCGTACGTCAGCTCCCACAACGTTCGCAAGCGCCTCTGCTTGAGCAACAATTTGCGGACGTCCACCTTGCGTACCAGCCTTGACAAGGTGGCCTCGGTAGCTGAGGTGCAAGTCCTTAGAGACTGAGAGCTCGCCAAGAACCGACGTAAACAGCTCCACCATCGGAAACGGAGGGAGCTTTACAGCCTCGACCGGCACACGTCCAGACGACTGTGTCTCGGTCCGAGGAAGTTCATCGTCAAGGCTGGCGAGCAGCACGCGGCCGTTGACCTTGTTTGCCAGACTGCAGGCCGCAGAGCGAAAAGCCTTGGGCGCAGTCGGACGCTTGACGTCCTTCGCATAGACGTCAGCGCAAAAGCCGTCGCACTTGCTCAACTCGTCTAGGAGAATCAATAGAGGAGCGTGCGGCGCTACCGCTCCGCACCGGCGGCGGAGGAGGGCCACGACAGCCACTTCCAAGTCATGTGGCGACAGCGTCCCCGCATTGAAAGCCTTCGCACACTTGGTGCCCAAGTCCGACCAGACTGTCTCTGCAGCGTCGGCATCGTTGAGGTCCGCTAAAGCAAAGAACAGGATGCGCAGGTGGAGCGGGGAAAGGGCGCCGCCCGGATGCCGAGCCATGGAACCGTCGCTCCCCGACTCGTTCAGAGACCAGCGCTCGCTGTTGAAATTGACGCCAATCAGCTTCAGCTTCTTGGCCCACTGGAGAGTGGACTGATCAAAACGCGGCGTCCCCGAGTCTTCTGCACTGACAAACTTCCCATCCTCGGCTTCAGTTGTCAAGTTGGGCGCGTCCAAGAGGTTCCTGGCAGCGACATCATCGCCGGCGCGAAGCTTGTTCACCTGCTCTCCCAGTAGTCGAAGATGGTGCGACTTGCCGCTGCCTGGAAAAGCCGTCAGAAACAGCAGGCTCAGTCGCGCGACAAGCGAGTCCGTGGGTATGACATGGGAATCGCACGAGTGCTCGACGTCTGTGCGCCCAACACCAACTTCCTGCTCCTGTAGTCGATCTCTCTCCGCTTGGACGTGCTCCTGCTGGGCTACGGCCAGCAGACAGCGCAGAGAAGACATGCCGGTAGAATCGCGCAGGCGCCATGTGGGCTTGGTCTTGAAGATGTTGGTCCATACAGTGAGTGGATCGCTGTGAAGGCTTAGACCAACCGACTCGAATAGGTCCTGCACTGTCATCTTCGTTGCTACAGCAAGTTGGTCCGTCTGTCAAGGGATATCACAACAAGACACAACAAAAAGGAAAGGGAAGATGAGAGACATGAACAATAAGCATCCGCAAGCGCCACAGCAGCAATTACACGAACTCATCCTTCCGATACCCAAAGTCTGTCTTCCTCGCGATGACGTACCTGTGCTCTCGAATCAGGAAACTGTTGATCGTCACGTACGTCCTTGACCTGGTATTGCTGTCCAGATCTCAGCTGCTGCTCGCGTTGCCGAAGTTGCCCAAGAACCTGCAGACCATCCGTCACCTCCGCATTGTGACGTATCAACGTTGAACCGAATACCTCCTTGCTTGCACCGACCGATGTCTCCCATTGCTGCTGTGCCACCTCGGCCCGCTTCCTAGCATCTGCCACATCGTGTTCCATCTGGCCGATTTTCAGCGAGAGGGTTCTCAACTCCAGCTCACGTATCCCTGGCAGAGATGAACCCTCCTCCGGTGCTCCTGTGGAGCCATCCCTCATCACGATGACACGTCTTGTAGTGATGGGCTGACGTAGAGTCGGACGAGCCATGTTCACGGCCGACTCCGGGCGAGGCTGCACGGGGCCATGTAGCAAGCGAGGCCATGGATGCCCAGATCTGACAAAAGCCGCATGTTGAGCACGTTTCCGGCCAAAGAAGCGCTCGTCCACCATTACAGAGTGAAACTTGCCCGGAGACACGACGTATGCGTCGGTGGGAAGCGGCAGCGTCGGTGCAGCAGCATCGGTGGGGGGCGTCAGCGTCGGTGGTGGGCAGCAGCGCCGGTGTTAGGCCGTGGCGTCGATGGGAGGTCGCAGCGTTGGTGGGAGGCCGCAGCGTGAATCGGATGCGGCAGAGCCGGTGCAGGCCTGCAGAGTCGGAGGTTCGCAGCAGAGCGCCTCGGCGCATGACGCGGCACCTACCCCAGCTGGGGCTGTAGGTGCCTGCAGGCAACGCACGGACAGTCTGCCAGACTGGTCCAGGAAAAGTGGCCATTCGCCGGCACGAAACGACGAAGTGCCCATACGGCCTGGAATGGCGGCCAATCCAGGCCATAGAGGCCCTTCGGCACGCTAGATCGGCACGATAGGTCCGTGCCGACAATTCCAGCACACGCAGTCATGGCTCGACCTATAGGAAGCGAGAGATTTCTTAAGTCTGGACTGCTGATTTCGGGCCGCCCCGGCGTCGATCACGTCGCCAGCCACGTGGGGAACGTGGCGTCCTTATTGCCGCATTACCGGGGGCATGGCGTGCACGTGGGGCACGTGGCGGGGCGTTGCGTGCACGTGGCGCACGTGGCTCGCCGGGTGTGCGAATCCGTGGAACCGCCTCCGTGCTCAATGCTTGCTTTACAGTGCGTGCATCATGTGCATGTTCTCCGTGCGGTACGCAATATCGGGGTTGATCTGTGTGCGGACAGGGGGAGCTGGGGCGACTCGGTTTTTTTTTGCGGAAGGGGGCGGCCGGACGGGGCGGGCGAGGTGTGGGCGAGAAGGAGGGGCACGTCGTTTTAGCTGGCCAGAAGCGAGCCACGGTGTATGCAATGGCGACCGCAATGGCAAGCAGAGAGTGAGGCTCGACGACCGTCAAGTGGGGGGGTGGCTGCAGCGGTACCTGGAGCGGTCGGCAGGGGCCGGACGTGCAAGAGGGAGAGGGGGTGGTGTCTCAGTACGGTTGGAACGGGTGCGCGTCGGCCAAATGTGCATCGCCTGCACGTCCTTCCGGCGAGCTGGGGGGTGGCCACTGCAGGGCCATCCTCCGCGGTACCCCTGACTCTTGTCGGCACGAAGCACGAGTTCTGCACGATCCTGCCGACTGGGGTTGGGCACAATGGTGCCGAAGTGAGCACATGCACGCAGCATGTCCACCAGCACCACCCACCATTATCGGTCGTGGTGGACAGTGGAGAAAGAATATATGAGAACAGCAAAGTTAATGTGCGCTGAAATTCAAATTCAGTTTCACTCGCATTTGTCGTGTTTGTTGATTGGAACAGATGTGCGTAGTCTGTTTGGTCGACATTTCGTTAGAATCCTGGTTGCGCGATACCGCATAGTGACGACACTGCCGACGACCTGGGCTGAACATGCTGTTTCGGCGCGATACTACATCGTGACGATGTACGGCACGCCGCTGCCAAGGCCAGCAGGCCGTGGCGGGCAGCATCTGATTTGCTCGCAAGGACCTCGGCCGATTTGCGCTCGGATCTGCCTCGTGCGGGACTCGGACACGGCCCCACTCTGTTGTGGTGTTGCGCCCGTACGTTTTCCTGGAGCTCGTGAGTCAACAAGCTAGCCAGGCAGTAGACCCCCACCCACCGGTCACTCAGGACCGGTTCATTTGTTGACACACCTGTTCACATGAAGCCCGCACGCTTTTTCCTCTGCAGTGCAGCAGGCTATCTGAGAACACGGGCGGTCCGCCGACCAGATACCTTCACCTTCGCGGCACGTCCTCACCGTTGCACTCTCACCGTTGTGGCGCACGCGCGGCTGTCCCCTCCAACTCCCCCATGCCTCTCACCTTGTCTTCATCTTCTCCCTTCACGAACCCCGCGGGCGCTTGAGAATGCCTCCCCACCGACGGACGAGACGTAGCCGGCCTGACAGCGTCCGAGGGACGTCCGGACTCGTCCGACCCGCCCGACGCTCTCACCGGCTGCGCCGTCGGGAGAGCGACCAGATGGCCGCCGGGTCGTCTGCCCACGACACGGCAGTCGCTGCGGGGGGGGCCCCTGTGTCGTCGCGTGCCACCCGGGCCTCGGGACGTGCGTCATCGACCACACGGCGGGCTGTGCTGCGGACAACCGCCAAGACGCCTGCCGCCGGCTTGGCGGACACGGTGGGGACGCCTAGTGACATGGGGGACCCAGCCAATGCCAATCCTTCGGGGTCCGACGAGGGCGGAGTGGCAACCCAGCGTCGCACGCGGTACATGTATGTTGACGCAGTTGTGCCGCCCAGGGCGAGGGATCTCGTCGCTGCCTCTGTCACTTCAGATGTGGGCCCCATCCTACCGTCTGTCACTGCCGTCCTGGAAGCGATGGATAGCTGGCGGTCGTCTCGGCGGGCGGGCTCAGGCGGGCCCGTCGCTCCTGCTCCACCATCATCTACTCGCCTGCGTATTGAATACACTTACGAGGACACGGCGCTAGACTCCGCGTGGGCGGCCCCCGCGTCTGCTGGTGGTCTGGACGCCAACCGTGACGGGGTGCCTCCGAGCGTGATGCGTCAGCTGCATCGTTTTTTCTTGAGCACGCGGGACTTGGCAGATGGAGTGGCTCGTTGTGCTATATGCTTTGACTCTTTGGGTGGGGCGAAGGAGCTGCTCCGCCTCCCATGTTGGTGCGCTTTTCACAGGGAGGAGATTGAATTGTGGCTGTCGAACCATGCGACATGCCCTGTGCATGTCACAAGGATCGTGGAGGAGTACCTCAACGACAACGAGCGTTTTTCCTGTAGCCAGTAAATGTGCCTCCGTCGAGGCGCCATCGTTGCGCTTTTGCTTTACTTCAGCGCACATCTCCAGTGCTTTTCGCCTTGTCTCAAGCAGGGGCCTGTATACTTGTGCCGCCCCGGCAACACCGCTATGTAGGCTGTGCATGCTGTCGGCATTTTGCCGCCTGCCTTGTATTTGGTACCGTGCCGACCTAGAGGCAACCGCCATAAAATCCGCTTGTACGAGAATGTGGGGCAGGGACCATTTCAAAGTGAGCAGGTGCCGTTGCCTCAGGGTGGCAGCGGGCGAGGATGCCGTGGGCGAGGTGCTCAGGGGACGGCAGCGCGCACGAGCCTTCGCTGGACGCGCCATTCGGCACGACTAGTTCCCAGAGGAACCCGCGTATGTGGCTCATTCAAAAGGTATCGAATTCAACGTCGTGAGTAGTGGTTTGGCTGCGTCGGCACGAAACGGAAACGTATGTGTCGGCACGAAACACGTGTCGGCACACAATTTCGACCAGATGCCTCGGCTGGTGGCTTCCCTGCAGCTTGCCTGCGCGCGGTGGCAGGCTGGCGCGTGGGCCGTATGCCGGCCGTTCATCGACGTGCTTCGGCGCGCATCTTGCGCCGAGGGCCCCAGACCGGGCGAAACCCGGACCGATTTTTTTGTGCCGGTGCGTGAACGCTGGGCTCCCCCCCTCCTGCCTGCGTGCTGTGGCAGGCTGAGGCGTCGGCCGCTTGCCGGCCGACAATCGACGTGCTTCGGCTTGTTTCTTGCCCCTAGTGCCCCTGAGCAGCGGACCTCTTCGGCAAGGCAGGCGCATCTCTGCCGTGCGCGACCCGAACCACGTTTTGTGCCGGTGCGTCAACCCTCGGCGCCCTCCCCCTCCCGACTTCGAACGCGTTCGCAATCTTGACGATGGTGCGTCCATCGGCGCGTGCGTCCGCGCAGAGCGTGCGGCGCTCCCTCCTGTCGTCCGTCGGGGAGGAACGCGCATCCGACTTGCCGTCGCCGGAGCTGGAACAGCTGATGGAGAACCTAGAGGTGCTCGCCAATTCGAGCAAGTCGCTCACGTGGCATGTGCATCTCTCGGGGTACGACAAGGCCGGCAAGGTGTTTTAGCTCCCTGTGTGGGAAGATGCCGGCGTTCTCCAGAGCCCTGCCCGCCGCGTGCTCAGCATGGTGTATCGGTTCGTCGAGAGCGGCCCGAGCATGGTGGGGACTTCGCACGCCTTGCTCTCCCGTGCGAATGTGGGAAAAGGGAGAGACCGACCGCCTCGAAGTTCTGCCGGAGTTGGACGCCCTGGTGACAAGGCCTCTCACCGGGGGGGGGGGCCGTCGGCAGGTGACAAGGCAGCGGGTGCTGAAAAGCCATTGGGGCCTGCGGCGGCGGCGCTCGCCGCTGACGATGAGGCGGCAGCGGCTCACCCTCCCACGGACGATGCAGCAGAAGCTGTCGCAGCCGCTGCGAAGGCGGCGACGAAGGGCGGTGCGGGAGCAACAGACGTACAACCTGCCGACGCAGCTGCAGCGGCAGCAATCGCTGGTGCGAAGGCGGCCTCTACGGCCACGGGTGCACCGGCGGCGGCAAACGCGACATCGGCGGCCTTTTTGTCGGCTAAGAAGGGAGCTTCGTCAATCAAGGACGGAGATAAGGGGGCTGCATCAGCGCCTGCCAGTGCTGGTGAAGCTGCTGCTGCTGCTGCTGCTGCTGCTGCCGCTGCTGCCGCGGCGGCTGCAGGCAGCTCCTCATCTTCCTCATCGCCGTCGGTGCCCGCGCCGTATTTAAGTCGTGCTTCGGTTGGCAGTAAGGCTCGTCGGCGCCAGGCTGTCAAGGTAGGCACGCGGATTGTGCCCGTCTGTCCTGTTAGCGAGCACCCACCTGAAGCTGTCTCTCCCTCGCCAGAAGCATCAGCAGTCGCGCAAGCGCTGTTCGAGAAGTCAAAGTGTCCCCTTACGCACTTGCGGGCTGCGTTAACTGTGGCGTCGAAAGAGATCGCTCAAGACCTGTCGACAAGGCGAGCGCGCCTATCGCTACCGTGGTGGCCTCGGCGTCCGGACTCCCGCAATGTATGGCCACTTCAAGTGGTCGTCCCGAATGAGCTTGCTGCTCTCGCAGACGGCAAGCATCGCCCATTGACAGGTGAGCAGTCTGTGGTGGTTCCCACTTTCCACGCATCACGAGCGCGTGCAACATCGGTCGCGGAGCGGGTTGGCGACCTTCTTCTGCAAATGACCAAGGAGCCGCGTGCGCTAGATGCCGTGAGCATTTTTGTTGATGGTCTGGATCGTGCCTTGCTGCTCAAGTCCGGGTCCTCGCGAGTGCCTCTCGTGGCTGCTTTATCTGGCTATGGCGAGAAAGCACGCGATGAAGGCGCAATTGCTGGCACATTGGCGGGCGGCACGGCGGGCGCGTCGACCTCGGGCGCGACGGCGGGCGCGGCAGGCGCATCGGCTGCGGGGGCGGCGGCGGGCGCGGCGGGTGCGTCGGCTGCGGGCGCGGAGGCGGCTGCGGCGGCGGTGGCGACGGAGGACACGCCGCTTGGTGAGCGCTCTGGCGTGCGGCCGGAAGGGCCGGCGGAATTGCTGGCGGTCGAGCCGACGGACGAGGCGGCAATGGAGTCGGCGGAGGACGTGGCGGGAGAGGCGGCGGGTGAGATGGCTCGTGACTCGGCGGGTGACTCAGTGGCCATGAAGGAGAATCCGTCCACGCGTGGCTCGGTGGCCGCGGCGGTTGTCCCGACGACCGGCTACTCAACGAGCGCAACGACGAAAAAGGCGTCGAAATTCGCATCTTCGACAGCACGCACTGCTTTGGCAGCTGCTGCGGCCAAGCGCCGCAAGCAAGAACGAGAGAAGAGAGAGAAGGCAGTTGCGGTGCGCTCAGTCAAGGCTGCGAAAGGACCCCGTGGAAAGGGCTCTCCCCAGTCATCCGGGGCAGGGGCACAAGTCGGCTCATCCTCGCGCTCTGCACCGTCGAGTGACGGTGATGCTGCGGCTGGGGCAAATACCTCGGCGGAAGAAGACGCGCGGCAGTCTGCCACGGCTGTTGCAGCTGCAAAACGAGCAGCGGCGGGTGTGCTTCAACTTGAGTTCAAAGTGCTCTCTCCGACGAAGACGGTCAAGAAGGGCAAGCAGCAGGCTAAATCCTCCCGGCTCGCGAGGGCGGAATTTGCCGCGGGGGGCCCTTCGAAGGCGCCCCCTCGTGCAACAACTTCATCTCAAGCAGCTGAACAGCCTGGTGGTGCCCGGCCGACCATTGGAAAGAGTACTGCAACAGGACGAAAGCGCATACCGCCGCTGCGAAAGCCGCCTGGGCGACCAGCATGGCATCCTCCGCAACCCGTCGTCCGCCCATCGCCTGGGGTGTTGCCAACGGCGCCCGCTTCGGCCTCACACGCAGCCGCTGCTCAGGGGCCCAAGGCTCCATCGACTGCGGGCAAGCCGCCTTCAGGAGCGGCTTCTTCCGCCGAGGCCGCTGGACTGGCAGCTGCAGCCTCCTCGGTGGAAGGATTCAAGGCAGCGGTGGCGACATCTGAGAAGGAGCCTGCCCAGCCTCCCGCGTCAATCGAGATGGCGACAGCCGCTGGGCAGAAGGCCGCGGCTTCCTCACCTCGGTCCGCAACTCCAGCGTTGAGCATGTCTTCAGATGCGGCTGTCTTCCTTGCTCCCACACCCCCCACGGGGACTGGAACCGAAGCGATAGTCGCGAGTCCTCTTGCCCAGACTGCCGCGCCGGCGGTGGCGACAGCGGCACCAGCGGCGGCCGCGCCGGTCGTCAACGCTCTATCGGAGATAGCGGCCGCTAAGGCTCCCGATGGCTCTGAGGCACAGGCAAGGACTCGGACGGCAGCCACCTGCGCCTCTGTGGAGAATATGGCGGCCGAAACGATTCCCACAACAGGTGTCACCGGGACGGCGGCTGCACGGTCTTCGCAGCGAGCTGCATCGCCCCCGCAGGCCCCCACGTCCCGGTTGGCGTCAGCAGCCCGACGAGGCCCTGCAGCGCGTCCGGCTCAATCAGTTGCACCGGTGGCCACCATTTCCTTCACGGCGAATATCTCGAAGAACGACACAAGGCAGTTGGCAACGGCCGGAATTCAGGCAGCTACCGCTCCACCATCAAAATCGGCCGTTGAAGAGTCGGCAGAGCCTGCAGGAGAGAGTACCGTAGCTCTCGAAGCGGCTCGTGGGCTACGTACGCTGGCCCGGGTAGCAGACGCAGCTGAGGCGCAGACGGTACCTGGCGTGGCTGCACACTCTGGCAGGGAGGCAGGCGCTCAGGACGCGCTGGGGGGTAATTCTGGGGGGGCGGAAGCACCCTCGCATACACTGGCGGGCAAGAATACGGGTATCACTGTCAAGAAGGCTGTGAAGGCCAGGGAGGAGCCTGCGGGCGCGCAAGCAGGCGTCAAGGCCGTGCCAATGTCACCGCCCACTTTGCGCAGAGGGCGCACTGCAGCGTCTTCGACAACATTGGAGGACTCGGTTTTGGTTGCAGTTGCCGCCCCAGCGAGGCACGCTGTCGTCGAGACGACATGTGGCACTGACTCGGATGTGCCGACCGTATCTTCTGCTGGCTTGAAGGACGCTGAGAGAACGGCGGGCAGTGATGCTTCCGTTGCCAGAGGCGACACAGACGGCGGCGATCGTCAACGCACTGAAGGACAACGGCTTCCCGGTGCTCTTGCGGCCCCTGAGACTGCCCGTACCCTGCGCAGTGGAACGTCGCAGCAGCCGGGCGTGGGCAAGCATACGACATCCGGGGCTCGCTCCGTGCACTTTGACGCGAAGCTTCCAGACAGCGCCATGGAGACCCGGTCGGGGAAGACTGGCAGTGCGTCCTCCGTTGCTGATCGACCTCAATCCCCGCGCTCCCCTCGGCCTGCAAAGAGGTCGGCGCCCACAAAGACGCAGACTGCACCGCCCAAGGGCACTGGACGGGGCTTGACATCTGCCTCCGCACCTGTCGGCGGTAATGTCAGCACATTCGTCGCAGGGAGAACCCGTAAGCGGCAAAAGGACGCCGAGTGTGCTTCTGAGGGAGAGCCTTCCTCTCCAATGAAGACCCGCCGTACGAAGAAATAGCGCGAAGTGGCTCCTTGTTTGCTTTTCTTTTTAAGACGTTCTTAGTCCTCTTTCTTAAGTGATTTTCTAAAGGTCGTCCTTTTGTTAACGTGTGCACGTCAAGACGGCCACCGTCGCTTCGGTGGTCAAGTAACACTTCCGAGGCAACAGGAACAGGTCGGGAGGCAACAGGTCGGGCGCTGTCGGACGGCAGAGATTGTTCTCTACGAGTAGCGGTGACGTGAAGGCTCACTGGTGAGAAAGTAGTGCCGATGCTCTGCTTCGTGCCAGTTCGGCGTAATACGTTGTGCCGAACCGGCTTCTTTAGAACGCTTTAGATCGACCAGTGTTGTGCCGAAAACACGTTAACAGCATAATTCGGCACGAAATCAACACTCTACGCCACTTGGTATGGCACCGCCTCTCGCGCCTTGGTGTCGTGTCGGCAACACGTCACTCACGCTCCTGTGCAAGCAGTGTCCACCCTTGTCACCCGGCGCACCTCGAGCCGATTAGCGCTTGTCGTGATTTTCCTCCTCTTTCGACAACACACTTGCAACGACTTTGGCGAGTTTTGCATGTCACCAGGATGAGCTCGTCGGGACCCGGCTCATCGGGGCACTCTACGCCTGCTGCAGAAGAGCAAGCCGCAGCACCCGCTGCTCGACCCGCGCGCTTTCAGTGCTTGCCGTCGAACTTCTTTCCTCCTTCCGAAAACCCTGACGTCACGGCAGACCGATGGAGAAAAGTGCGCCTGTTCTTCTCGGCCATGCTGGCAGAGCCAGCCCTCAACGTCTTCGGCGGCTGTGACCTCGTGGATGTGCAGCTTCAAGGACATGCGTTGGCCAATGGTGTTCCAAGTTCAGAGTGGCTGGGCCTGGCGCAGTATGTCCGCAATGTCGTCTTCGTTTGGCACTTTCTTCTGCTGGTCAAGAGGCGCATGGACGAAGATCCGCTGTTGGCGCACGCCGTTGGAGAGCTCATTCTCTTTGCTGCTTCCCGGGGCCCTGCTGCGACGGACCTGTGGGAGACCAAGGCGTCAGAAGCCGCAAAGGAGTATCGCGCCATGTGGCAGGACACATCGGCGGAGCAGTATCAAGAGTGGGCAGCGGCCCAAGGCGTGGAGCCAGCTGTGACCCATATTGTTGGCCACGCAGCAGTCCAAGCTCGCATTCTGGAGCAAGCCGAAGAAGAGCGGACGGGTCAAGCGTGGCCAGGCCGGAAGCTGGTAAGACCTTACCCTGAGGATGCGACAGCAGTGCGAGACCGACGGAGAGCTGCACGATGACGCCGCCGGACACCTCGGCCCGTACAGCGTCGCCGCCGTCGTCGCCCGAACAACAGGCTGCTTACCCGACAGCGGTGCACCTGGGACGCTGATAACTGCCGGCACGGGTACCCCAAGTCGCTCATTCGCGGACCGGGGGTGTTAACGTTTATGTGTGGATGTGGCTACATCATCGGGTTCGAGCTGCTAAGGGAGACGGAGAGTCCGGCCCACCTGGTCGCAGCGCTTGCTCAGCGCTTTGTGCGGATGCCGCGAGTGGTGTACTGCGACACTGCCTGCCAAACACAGGGGAATGCGCTTCGCCGCGTACCCTGGCTCCTGACTGAAGAGGAGGTTTCTTTCTTCATCGACCGCTTCCATCAATGCGGGCACGTGTGCTCACCTGTTTTTGAGGCCGACGAGTATCCCGAGATTTCGCGGGGACATGACACGTCAAGCGCCGAGCGGCAACACTCCATCAAGAAGAAGTCCAAGTCATCCCTGACCTACATGTCTCAGCACCGTTTTATCGTGCGCTCAAGATACATGGCGGCGTGCAACAACATTCGCGTGTCACAGAAGCGGGAAGCCATGGCTAAAAGCGTTGTTGCCCGCGCGGCCAACCAGGCGCTCGTGCCGCTGGAGATCCAGCACCAGACGGTAGAGTCATACTACCACAAGGCCATGGTTGACCGCTGCGAGGTGACGGGCTGCAGTTGCCGGGAAGGCATCCCTGCAGGTCAATCGCTTGGCCTCGAGAAGAAGCTTTGACTGGGTAGTGCGTAGGTGAGGCCGATGATAGTGGCCAGAGCTAAGGACCATTTAAACTCGGCGTGTGCCGCTACCGCATAATACATACTGTTGCAGCAGAAGAACTCTCGACGAGAGGTGTAAGGATAGTTTCCAGCGCGTCCCCCACAGTCACAAGAACGTCTTCCAGAACGCCTACGCCTCTGTCACGCACGACACCGGCCGATCCGGCTCGATTGCACGCAAGATCACCGGCGTCGTAGGGCGCGCGTGGGGCACTGTCACTCCCCCCATCCCGGCGGCAGTCATAGCCATTCCCCGCCACCCCCCACCCCCGCTGGTCCGGGGGGCGCTGGTCCGGGGGGGGAGCTGACCCACTGTTTTTGCTTCAGCCACAAGATGGGCCACAGCATTGCCGTTGCGCACCCCCCCACGTGCATTCGCGAAGGACGTCCGACGCACGGTATGGCCGCCACTGCTCGACTGTTGACGGACAGCTTGGCGACGTCAGGGGTACTCCACCCCCAGGCCTAGGGGGGGGGGCACAGCCGCGCTATACCTATACCCACAGACACCTGCAACGATAGAGGTGCATCGCTACATGCCTCTCGCGCACAACGGCGCAACACCAGATTGTCGCCTCATCAATCTTGCCTTACGCGTCGCTCTTTCCGTTCTCCCGCTCACTTGCAGACCGCCACAGTCACAGCCTGCAGATCGGACGTTGCGTTCCATTCTTCCCGAGCCCATTGGGAGACAGCCCGCCACCCTCTCAGGGCCAGGTCGCACGAGGGGCTTCCTGCCGCACTGCCTTCAGCAGCAGTATGAGAAGCGTCAGAAGTGTACCTGGGGGCTGACCCACCCGCAGAAGGAACACTACGGCAGCACTCGCTGAAGGGCGACCGGTGCGTCTGCCGGCCGCCAGCGCTTCAGACGGGCGTCAGAGCGATGACCAGGATGAGTTACACAGCAGCTACAGGGCATGTCATGCCGCTGACTGTGACTTACCACACGAGATCCTAAATTCTTATCCCTGAGAACTCGCGTTTGCCAATCACGTGAGACGTGACCGCCGTATCGGCTCATCGAAGCGCATGGTTCCCCACGAGATTGGCATGAAGTATGCTCAGATTGTACTTCTTAAAAGAACTCTCGCAGCTTGAGCACGCGGTGGCACTGCCGACGGCACGAATTCCGACCCCCTCCTCGGCATCATCGAGTATGCTCAGCTACCAGGCAGTCTCTGCCTCTGCCATCGCTGCAAGAGCGAAACTTCATTTTAGACCGGTGACTGTCGGCGGCGCGGACGACTGCGAATACCGCTCCGCCGCCTTTCCGCTTGGATCATTGAATAACGCACTCACAGCGAGCCAAGCGTGAAGCAACACTCTAGCGCTGGACAGAAGCCGGCGGTGGAAGAGCTCCGCCGTTGCCGTTGGCCCAAGCACTACCACCGCTGCCACACGTGTCCAGCAGCCACATCCACCGGGCAGTGACTTTACCACAAGCGTGTCTGCCAAGCACCCCTGCTGTGTGGGCAACGTCGGTGGCGTTCTGAATCGCGGCTGTCGGGACTGAGCGGGAGCAGGCCCAAGTACGTGGGCTTGCCCCGGCATTCCCAGGGGCACGTGGCAGTGGGCCCAGAGTGGACCGCTGCTGACACGTGCAGCAGGATGCGGAGCGGACGTGGGCCGCCGGCAGGCTGTGTGCCGCCGGCTGGGACGGTGCCCCCCTGTACGGGAGGGACTGTACCCACTGTGTGTGGGTATGACGTACGGGCGAATTGGAGCCGGGCGACCGTCGGCTAGTGCACACCGCACACGTCACCGAGGGGAGGGTGAGGGTGCGGGGAGTGCGCGGGAGTGCTGCCCACAGGCAGGCGTTCTCGCTAGGAGAGGACGGCTGCACGGGCAATACGCCCGAGCAACAAGGCCGTCGGCCAACAGGCCGAGGCGGCAAGGCGACCGGCGGCTGGCCCGGGGGCAGGACCGCCGGGCAGCACGCCCGGGGAGGCGCAAGGCCCACTGCGTGCTGGGCGGGCGCCTCCGAGAAGGTAGATAAGAACGGGCCTCGTGGGCTACCCACGGGCGTCCCAGCAAAACGAGGAACTTTGCTTGTGGACGACCGGTCTGTGTGCACTTGTGTCGGGGCGGGTGCAGGCGAGCGCGACGGCACGCCCGCATGTGGTCAGGGACCCTCTTCCCCCTTTGTCTACAACAGCGGCCAACGCAAAAGAGCTGTGGGAAGGACACCTTCCGATGCCGCTGTTTGCAGCCGCCACGCCCTTCGAGTGGACGGCGTTGGGTATGCGCGGCAGAATCTAGGTCGCAAGTTGCTTGCTTGCGCATCCGACGACAAGCACCGAAGCGGGGCGACTTTGCATTGACGACTTTGGGTCTCTGGTTGGGACGGGAGAGACGGAGAGTAGAGGAGGGACGATAGGATTCACAAGGAGAGAATTTTGTAGCACTGTGCGCCGTCTGGCGCACCAAGGCGCGAATCGACTCCAACGCTCACTCCCTCAAGCACACAAAGCACCCCGCACAAACTCTAAACGACTCTCAAAGCGCAGGGTGCTTGTAAGCGTCCCCATAGTTCACAAGGATCTCCTCACCTGCGGCAATGGTCTGCGTCACATACACGTACGACAAGCCGGGCACGACGAGCTGCGACGACGCCGACACAGGGTCGTGAGTCTGGTAGAAGCGAGCGTTGCTCAGGTAGTGAGGGCGGTGGTCATTAACAAATCCCGCAGCACAGAAGGAGGCGGGGACAACCCAACACGAGCGACTGCTAGGTGACCGCGTCGCAAACGACGTCTTTGTCGCGAGCTCCGTTGCAACGAAGTAGTGGCCAAAGCGCGCCCGCCGCTGCGACCAGAAGCAGCGATCCATCCGGAGCTCCAACGACGTCTTCTGCCACACAGTTGCAGTACAGCGCAGCGCCCGAGGGAGACTGCTGGGCCCATAAATGACGCTGTCGGCGCTAGGGGAGCTCGCGGCCGCGTCGAGGTCCTTGTACATGAGCTGTCCGAAGAAAGGCAGGATACGCTCCCCCTCAAGCAGAGGCCGCGCCGCAAACACCCCGCGACCATGAACAGTGGACGGCGCTACAAACCTGCCGCATGCGGCAGCGTCCGCCGCCAGCAAGTCGTCCTTGTTAGCAACGTGCAGGAGGACTTCCAGCTCTGCCTTGGTCCAGTGGTGAACAGGAACACAGTCCAGCGGCCATCCACCGCTCGCCGTGACCATCTTCGGCAGCGTCATGAGCTCTGCGACAACCGGGGCAGAAAGGCAAGTGTATGCCGGAAGCCTCCGCGGGGGAGCCCACCCGAGGCCCGCCCGCGCTGGGCGGAATATGCTTGAGCGTCAGAGAATGGGGGAGGGGAACAGGGGAGATGCGCTTACAACAGGTTGGAGTAGTGAGACGGGAGGGGGGAGCCAGGCAGTGGTGAAGAAGTGTGATGTGAAGCGAGTGTGCAGAAGGTCGCTGGGGAGCGGGTGTGCAGAAAGTCGGGGGTCGCGGAAAGATCGAGAGGAGCCCAGCGTGACTAAAATCGGGCGGAAGCCAAACTCCTGACCACAATTGATGGATGCTATTACCTGGGTCATATGCGTTCTGTCTCCCTGCCCCTTCTGCGTCGCTCTCACACGCCCTTCAGGGCACAGGCTGACTGCTGCGAATTTAGCATTTGTATGGCGTCCTCACAACGTCGCACTGTTCTCCCCACCCCTTTCTGTCGTGTGTCACCTGCCACCCCTGTGCATCTGGAGGTTCCAAGTGTGATGCTTTGTCAAAACCGAATGCTGCAGGAAGTGCCCGTGGTGACGGCGGAGGCAGTGGCGGCGACAGAGGCGGTGGTAGTGGCGGAGGCGGCGGCGGAGGCGGTGGCGGCCGCGGCAGCCGTCCCAGCGTGCTGCACTGCACACACGCCCCAGTGCCGCTGGCGCCTCCGCCGCCCTCTGGATTCCGACGGCTTCCCTGGACAGCCTTAAATGCCCTGAGCTTGGCAAGAGGGGTCCATACCAATTCGGCGCCCAAAGAGGCACAGTCCCGCGGGTCCGCCTGACGCAGCAGTGGGTTGGGCGCCCGCATGGAAGAGCAGAATTGCCGCCTTGGGCATGCAGGCGCGGGAGAAGGGGCGCGATGAGGGGGGGAATGCCATAGATCCATTCTCCTCTGGTGTGGCGCACGCAGGCCAATCTCGCGCCAGTATGCGTCTGTTGGGCTGAGGGGGGCGCGCCGGTCGCTGGCTCTACTGTGGAACGGACGGCACTATTTGCAGCACTATGGCAGTAACCTTCGCATGGTGGCTGCGTTGCTCAGACGAGCTCGTGTGCATCAGATGCATTCATCTGACAAATTGAGGCACT
>CM020619.1:31014488-31119183 GCA_009829735.1 Pyropia yezoensis | reverse complement strand
TGAGGCACTCAGACATAGCCTACGTGTCGGAACGGTACGGCCGCCTGCCGATCCGTAAACGCGGTGGCGTGTCCGGCGAGGCTAGCTTCATGGGTGGCAGCTGAAATGACGCTCCTGAAACGAGCTGCACAGCCGGGCCACGCACAGAAATCCAGCACCGACCCTGTCTGTCATTCGTCACGGTCCTTGAGCGTTGTTCGACGCAACGTACCAGGTCGCTCCAAGCTGCGTGCACTCTGCCGCTAGTCCCTTGCTGTTCACTTGCTCAGCATCCATTTTTTGGCCAACTCGCCTGTGCTGTGGCGCACCTGCGCGTGCTCGGGGAGTTCGCATGTCGCCTCCACCGAGGCCCGTCTGGAGCTCGTGACGGTCTTCTCTTGAAGATTTGGCAGCTCATCATGACCTGCCGAATCGTCAAGAGGGCTCATGATGAGCGCGTATCGCACTCTGGAGGTCGTTGCCGAAAAAAGCATTGTGCCTTGCAGGCCACTCATCCTCCCGGAGAGTTCTTCTGGTCAACGGTCGCTGCATACAGCGCCCGGGGCGGGTGGCAGAGTCTGACGGAGCCGGGACGCCGCACAATTCCTTCACGCCGCAAGAAAGGCGACCTACCTCTCGAGTGCCCGGAGCCCTCTCACGAGCTTCCCCCCTACGACCGCCTTAGCCACTCCTCTCCAACGGGTCTCGACATGTTCGACGACCGCCACTGCCCGCCGCCGCCCGCCGGGATATCCTGCCGTATGGATCCAGAGCACGGCGCACCGCCACCCGTTGTGACCACCCCGACGGCCTCGTAGCTGCGCCCATCGGTACCCACTGTCCCAACTTCTTCTTCGTATGCAGCCTCTTTGCAGTCCTCCAGCGCAGCTGCTCCCACAGGCGTTCTTCCCCCGCAGCGCAGCGTGGCCCGCGAGCCGGCGGACGCCTACTGCGGGCGCGCCGCCATGCCGCTCAGTTCCTTGCCATCCCTGTGCGTACCCACCTGGATGGCGTGCCGCTTCTGTTGGACAACTCTGGAGGACGGAGGGGAAGATGCAGGAGCCACTGGGCTGTCACTGGTCTCCCCAGACGAGTGCGCCTGCCGCAGGGAGAAGTGCTGGGGAGGGTGCCACCCGGCACACCCCGAATCTGTCCTCTGTGCCGTGTCGGCATGAAGTGCTTCACGCCGAATTGGTGCGATCGCGTGGATAGACAATCCCGGTTGTTCACACTTCGGCACTGTATGTTCGTGCCGATTCGAACAGAACTTTGCAGGCTCTCGCGCTGCCATCCTAGGATGGAGTGGCCCACTCCGGTGAATACCGGAGTGTCGCACGCACCTCCGTCACAACCAGCTGCTCCGTACACATACTGCCGGAAATCACATGTGCTTCAACTCTTTACACGCCGGACGAGCGCAATGAGAGCAACAGTGTGGCTCGTACGCCCCACCCTGTGCGCTGAAGCCGGACGGCTGAGATAAAAGTCGACGTCCAAGCGCTGCAAGGTCTCAGAAGAAGATTGATGGACAGAAGACAAGAAGGTCAGACTGCGCAGCCTTTCTAAAATCATATAGCGTACTAACCAGAGGCACAAGAGATGCGCTCGCAACGAGAAACGTATAAACATTATATCGCGCTCGCCACAGACCAACATGCCATGGCATGAAGGAAGATGAGCTAAGCCCTGCATACGACCAATCTTATCAGACCAACTCACGGCGACACACAAGCACGGCCGAAGCCGTTGTGGCCACCAGCGCCGCAAGAGCTCTTCAACTACTGCTGAAAACCATGAGCGGGAGCTTCATCGTCATCAGGACGCGTCTGCGCATCGCCTGCGGCTTCGACAGCTGCCAGAGCATCACAGGCTGGCATGTTCAGTCCGCTGTTACCGCCAGCGCCGCTGGCGTCCGCGTCCGTGCCTCCACTCTCGGGCATGTCCATGGCCATCGGAGCCCCAACAATCTGGTCCGTGTCGAACTCCTCCTCCAATGACACCCCTCGGCTAAGAGTCACCTGCACACGCAGTGCAAGCCGAGATACTCCCTGGAACCGCACTCGACTGGCCTTGAACGCGCGTACCACTCTTGACCGCCGGTCGCGCGCCCGAACACAGACAAGTACAAAACCCTCACGCAGAGTGCCCCTACGGCTCGCCATCATCGGGGTCTCCACTCGAGGGATGTACCCCGCTTTGTAGCCTCCGTTGCGGCGCCTCGCGCGGACGCATGCCCCCGGCAGGAAACGCCCGCTCCACCACTCATGCGTGACCGACATTGCACGGGGAGTGTTTCCAGGGGGAGGGGTACGGGAAGGATGTCGCCCAAGTGGGGCGGAGCACGAAGGAAGTGAGCGCGTCCAAGCGACAGGGAGGAGGTCGTCACCAAGGGGTGGGAGATGAAAGAGGAGGAACGGGGCCCAGCTTTGGAGGCGGCGGGCGACCAAGTAGCGCGGGAGCACGTGACCGACCCCGAAGGAGGCGGGAGTCCCAGTGGAGGGGGAGCGCGCGACCCAGCGGAGGGGGGCCGGGCGACAAGGGTCTCGCACGATGGACGAACGAGGGTTGCAGAGAGCAACGAAGCGCGTGGCCACATGCAGGTCCGTGGCGTCCTGGACACCCCAGTGAAGTGCTAGAGTCGGGAAAGAGCGAGGACCACTGCGTGCCCAGGTCTCGAACTCCCCCCTACGGAAGTGGCGGGGGTGGCGTGGGAAGTACGGGAGGTAGTCGCAGAGGCTCCGCTGTATGGGTTGCCGCCCGCAGTAGTGGCCACCCCAGGTGCGGCAGCTGCACACCTTCCGTACCCTCCCGTATCTCTACGTGGTCGCGCGGCCGGATTACCGCCAAGGGTTGCGACGTATGGAGGGCGGATGCGACCCCTATGGCGGGATGCCTGTCCAACTCCCGGCCGCTGCGGCTGCCCGCCTTTTTATGCCCCTCTGCGCGGGCCACATTGGTGGGCAGCGGCAACGGCTCAGGCGCGGGCTAACCACAGCTTATTTCGGGACCCCTCGGCCGGTTTGGCATCTACGTCCTCGACTATTTCGGCACGATACGATTCCTGCCGATGTACTTTCTACCCCACAGCGGAAGTCGATTTGCTGACACTTCGGCATAATACGATTGTGCCGATTCAAGCACTAGTGTTCCACGTCAAGGACGCGACCTCACTCAAGTCACAAAGCACAGCCGGCGCCCACTCACGCGGCTTCCAGGACACTTCTGCGCTGAACGCCCAAGAGAACGAGATTTTTAAAAGGGGTACACACGAGCGGATGTCGATGAAGTGTACGTGAACGAGTACAACCGTAATTGCCCTCTCAGCTGCTACGAGCACGCCGAAGCACTCTCTTCCTCCACATGGGAAGCCGCGTGACCCCCCCCCCCACACCCGGCGACATGAAGCGCTAGTGCCGGGAGAAGGGCGGGCATGCGAACCGGTGCAGTGTCGTGGGACCGCGCAACGCCGTGGTTTGCATGTCCTTCAAGAAAAGTAGAGGGAGGACGGCGACCAGTCTGGGTAGCGCCGGTGCCGCCGAACAGGGGAGGCAGGACACCAAGAACACACGAAAGTCAAAAACTGGCCGCCAGCGCGGCGCCAATTGCAGTCAGTCCGGCATCCTCTGACCAGGAAGCGTCCAATGTTAGTGAGTCGCGGCAGGGCTCGGACGCCTGCGGCGACGGCGCCGCCGCCGGGCTCCCAAACGGCGGCGGAAGGCGATAGGGTCAAACGGCGGATGCGGTACCCCTGCTTGCACCGGCCCCAGGGGACGGTCAGGTACCTCTTTTCCCGCACCGTGAGCGCGCCACACGATAGGCACACCACTACCACCGCCGCCGCCGCCCACGCGTCCTGCGCAGCGTCTACAGCGTCTCCAGCGGGGTGACGACCGATGAAGTACAGTCGCTGCACCCGTGTGCGCCGCCCATCTCCGGCGGCATGTGCGCGCGTCACACAAGGGGCACGCCACGGAACGTCGCCGACGCCGCTTGTAGTCTCGCGCGCCACAACCGCCGCCTCTGCCGACGCTGCAACCGCCACCGCCACAGCCGCCGCTTTCGCTGCCGCCACCGCCGGCCGGCCGCCGCCACCGCCGGCGCTGTCTCTGCGGCCGCCTCCTTGGACTGCCCCGGTGCGGCAGCCAGCACCACCGCGGCCCCTGCGGGCTCCCGGGCGGCTGTGGCTCCGAGAGCCCGCGCGCGGCACGTCAGGGGGCCTGTGGTCCTCGTCATGTACCATAAGCAGCACGCACTCGTATGTGCGGCCAGTCCGTCTCAACAACACGCTCTTGTATTCGCTACCGGAAGAAGCGCAGTAAAAGGATAGGACTCACTCTCACCCGCCGAGCAGCTGCTTGCTGAGAATTTGAGCAGCGATGCGGCGCCGGTAGTACTTCCCCCTCAAGGGCGATAAGTCCAGGACAGACATGTCCCTGGCAAGCAGCTCCATACACATACACACAAAGACGCCGCAGTCGTCGCCGTTCGGCTGCTGAATGCAGGTCCGCTCGTCCATTACAATCGTCTGGGCAGGGAGACCCTTCGTGCTCGCCTCGTCGGCGACCCACTTGGCAACGTTGTTTCCGACGGCGAGGCTGCTCCCAAAAGAGTCATACACTCCCACTACACCTTTGGTCCATTCCACCACGCGCAACACCCAGTGGTTGTTACCCTAGTTGACAGGTATGAACACAGTCTCGCAGTCCAGCACGTTCCGGTTCAAAGTCCACCGCCGTACCGCAGCGTACTGGTACCTCCCATGCTGGTTCATCAACGAGTAGAAGTACGAGTTAAAAAAAAAGTAGAACCGCCCTGGAGCGCCAGCACCCCCAGTCCCCGCACCAGGTCCACAACGATGATAACGTAGCAGCTCCACGAATGCGTTCATCACCTGGTCTGTCAGCCACTCCCCCGGCAGGATACGTCGGAAGTCGCCACGCTTCAGAGGGACGCGACCAACTCTCAATATAAAGTCGTCCTCTCCAGCTGCTGAGGCACCGCGCGACTTCGGGCGAAGGTTCCTGCGTCTTGCTTGCACAGAAGACCCAGCGACGACCGCACTCGTCGCTTCGACCGCCTTGAGCGTCAGTGCGGAGTGAAACTCCGCGGGGTCCACGAAAACGCAGGAGGCGCTTGGCGCGGCACCGTCCGCGACGCTCTCAATCATGCTGAGGGGAACGCTCCACTCATCGGCAGTCAGCGGACCAGCTGCCTTCGCCGCCTGCCTTTCCGCCTCTTGTGGAGCAGAGAGCAAAAACTGCAGGGGATCCTCTTCATCGCCAGTATTTGGGTTTGGCGGAGGCATGCCGGCCGGGCTTGGTGTGCTCAAGAAGAGCGGGGGTGTACCTGCTTCAGCGCAGAGGACGCCGACAAGGGGTGCAATAACAGCTTGGGCTCCAACGTCGGCGTCCGGCGCCTCGACGTGGTCGGCGTGCGCAGTGTCCAACAAGCGCCACTCCTGCATGACGCCAAAATCGTCAGCGTCCACTGGCTCCTCATCGGAGCTTGGGTCTCCACCAGAGTCCGCGGCATCGTCGTCCCCCGATGTTGTTCCAGCTTCCTCGGCGGCGTCACTCGCCACGCTGCCCGAGTTTGCCTCTCCACTCTCGTGTGCCAATTCCGCCGCATCGCGGATGACGAAGAACGTGGAGAAGAGATGAGAGGCCGCCCAAAGTAAAGCGGTTTCCGAATCCTCTCGGGTCCGACCACCCTCTTCCTCACCGTTGGGCAATGGGGGAGGCAGTGGCGGCCCGTTCTCGGTCGCGGCAGCAAACGTGCGGTACTGCTCCCGCTCTCGCGCCGACAGTGGCGTAGCGCCACTGACTGCAGCCCGCACTCGACGTCGGATGACGGCCCGGACTACGGCGTTCCGCACGGCGCAAGCAAAGGTAATGGGCATGGGGGCACGCGGGCAATTTTGCCCTGGCCGACGCATAGCCACAATGTGATCGGCTAGCACCGACAACACCTGCCCGTCGCATAGCACGCAAGAGAACGACCCGCCCCCCGCCTCATCTTCACCGCAGCGCGTGCAGGTAAAAGTCAAGTCAGGGACAATCAGCGTGTCAGAGTACTCGCCGCACGCCCCTGACAGACCTTGTCGCGCTGGACCAAACTCACCTTCCTCGTACGCCGCAGAATTGCGCAGAGTGCTGGTCCACAACTCGGCCGCTGCAGACATTGTGGTCCGCCCGATGACGCACGTTTCCAGGATAGCGTCCAGAAACACTCGGATGTACACCGTCCGGGGCTCGTACACAAACAAGGCGTCCTCCGCGCCATCGTAGCCAACAGGGTGGCCGTCTCCGCAGATCCAGTCTGCCACAGTGATGAGCATTCTGCCGCGCACTGTGTACAGTTCCGCCTGCCGCTGCGACAATGCCGCCTGACCTCGCGCGGCGTTACAGGAGAAGCATATCTCCTCGACAAAGACGCCTTCCAGCGTTCGTGGAAAAATCCCAGCCTCACGCTGGAGGTCACACTCCGTGTGGTACGTCGTGCACATAGCCACTTCCCCGCGGCAGGGAAACATGTTCCGGGCTCTCCGGCGCGGCTTGAGTGCTCGGTTCGCCATCATCGCCGCGTCTGCCGCGGCTACTTCTGCCTCTTGCTCTGCGGCCGCATTCTCCCCTTCGCTCTCTTCGCTTGACTGCTCGTCGCTTCCACCACAAAGACTGGACGCAGCATGGCTGCCTTCCCAACTTCCAGAGCCTTCTTCCTCGCGTCGAAGCCTGTTGATTGTCTTGGCGTGAATGCACGACCACGCGTGAGCCGCGCAAGACAGCTGGAAGCAAAATGCCAGCCTGTGCCGCTTCCCTCTGGGCTTGGCCACGACTGGAGCCCATGCGCCCTCGTACCGCACAGTGTAGACAGGAAGGCCTGACTTGCGGCCGTAGTTCCCAACCTTGTAGGCACGAGGGTCGTCGTCGTCCTCATCGTCCGCCCAATCGTCGTCGTCGTCGGGGACCGCACGTCCGCTCAAGCTTGGGTATAGTTGAAGCAAGGCCTCCAGACTGCCAACGGCGGTGTCAGAAGAAACGTCACAGTACGCCTGCCGGAGAGCCGCCGCGTGTCGACAGGAGCTTTCCTTACCCATGGCAAGAAGCCGCTCTGGATGCTCCACCTCAACCCCAGGCGCAGGTGCTCCGCGTCCAAGGACCCCACCGCACGAGCACAGCACGATTACGTGCCCATTGACGAGCGATCCCCACGTAACAATGTACTCACCTGCCTCAATAGTGACGAAGGCCCCACCGCAGCTGACACCTGCCCCTTGGATTCTGCTTTCCAACACGTTCCCAGCAACGCGAGCGTCAACTTCCAACATTACGCGAAGCTCAAAGGCAAACCACTCCTTGAGCTCTTCCGGAGTGAATGGCGACCGCCGAGGTCGCTGAATGCGACGGAGGCGCCTCCGGCGCGGCGGCGCGTCCGGTCCGTCGCCGACTGCGTTCCCATCGTCAGACCCGCCCGCGCCACCTGGATCTTCTCCACCAGCTACTCCTTGACCTCCTAGGCCTCCAACGTCGTCTTCGCCACTCTCTGCTCCAAGTGTCCCGTCATCGTCGCCCGCATCGGATCCCCCGCCCGGGCCGTCGTCTCCACCGTCCTCTCCTTCCTGGCCGTCTGTTTCAGGCGCCCCAACGACGCCGACCCCAGCTCCGTCCACACCGCCGGCGTTGGCGTGGTCTTGGGAGTCTCCTCCTAATCCTCCTCCAGGCACAGCCCCGCCCTGTTCATCGGCTTCATCGACAGCGGCTCCGTTTGCACCATCCTCGACTACTGGGTCAATTGCACCATCTGCCGCCTCGTCGGGCGCAGGACCAGCGGCTTCGTGTGCCGCATCACCGCACGCAGGTCCAGCAGCTCCTTCTGCTCCATCACCACGCTCACCGCCTTCCCCACCTCCTCCACCCAAATGATCAGCTCCGTCCTCGGACGCGTCGGAAAATGACTGATTCACGTCAGCGTCCACAAAAGTGTCCGACCGCCCGGCTGCCGAAACGAAGATGTCGTCCGGGTCGTCAGAGATAACGGGCGCGTCGTGAAGGAAAGAAGAGCGAGAAGGCCGCCCTCTCCGCGGTTCATCAGCCATGCGAAATGTGCGGGGTCGACGCGCGCCCCGCGCAGCACAGTACAGGGGCTTCGTCGCACAAGCCGCGGAAAAGACCGTCGTCAGGCACGGCGCTCCCGTGCTTGCAGGTGGCCCACGCGGCAAGCTGAAGATGAAGAGATGACTGGACAAAGCCGGCGTCACGGCGCCCGCCAAACGATCTCTGCGCCAAACGCAAAGGGCGCACCAGGAGTGCATGAGTGGAGACGGTCGTTACCACACCGCGGCAATCCACGCACCGCGCAACGGAAGCCTTCGCGTTGAGGTTTCATATTACGCCGAAGACGTGCTTTCGGCGCTTTCCCGAGAGTCGCATTTTGTTCCGAAATATTGTGTTGTGCCGCGAGGCTGGTTCCTGCCGAGCTGTTTTGTGCCGAACCTCTCCCTGATGCCTGATGCCTCACAAAAGACCCAGCGCCAAGTCCTCTCTCACATGACAAACTCCCGCACCTGAACACTCAGGCATGGAGCTCATCTCTGGCAAGTCGCTTCCCGAAGCATTCTCGGATGCCACCGAAAGTGATGCAGGTAAGGTTGCACTGTGCGCTTCAGCGCAGGCTGGGATGGTCATCGGAAGTGAGTCTGTTCAAGAAGAATGGAGGGACCTGAGATATTTCCAGTGAGGAGGATGAAGAAGAAAGAAGACCAGTATAACCTTCGGAAGGCGCAGTTTGATGCGAAGCGCCGACCAGACCATCGCCAGCATGGACATCTTCATACAAAACATACAAAACAACGAGGTAATCATTGCAACGAAGACAATAAAAAATGGTAAATTGCCGCTGGCCACGACCGCCGCCATCATGGCGATGATTGCTGCCGCCCTGTGAAGTCTTGCACAGGAGTGGGCAGTGGAGATGCAGCCCAGGAGATCGGCACCAGAAGTCACAGGGTGGATGGAGGGGGGGAAGAACTGTTGAGAGCCAGTCGCCACCACACCATCCCCAGGAACTGCTAGCCCCCAATAGCGTTGCCACCGTTCTGTCTGATCACGGCGTAAGATGGGGGGAAGACAGCTTGGAGAGCATGAACAGCTGCAGTCCACCCGGCGGAAGGCAAATGAGATCGCTGATAAGGAACTGCGGACTGGTCCAAGAACGGACCGGCCTTGCTGTTGGAAGTGTAGCGGCAGTGGTGCGTGGTGAGCATGAGCTGCCGTCGCTCGTGGCTCTCTTGTGTGAAGTTGAAAGGACGAACACTTTTGCACCACCCGGCAATGCTGGGTCGGGCGCCTCCGCCGGATATTGCGGCCATAGTGACCGCCGTCTTGGCCGCGGGCGTGCCAATCGTGCGGATGCCGCGGCCGTTGCCGCCGCTGCCGTGCGTATGTACCGCAGCTACCGC
Source organism: Pyropia yezoensis (assembly GCA_009829735.1). Lineage (NCBI taxonomy): Eukaryota > Rhodophyta > Bangiophyceae > Bangiales > Bangiaceae > Pyropia > Pyropia yezoensis. Next base: position 31,109,747 of record CM020619.1, on the reverse strand, counting down.
TGCCACCACCGCAAAGGAGGCCACCTCACAGGTTTGGGCGCGCATCGCCTCGGGCCAGACAGCACGGCGTGACCCGCTGCCTCCGCGAAGCGATGCTACGCGGTCAACCGGGGCCTGCTCAATGGGAACCTGCTGCACTGCCACGCCGCCTTCTTCCACGAACGGGTGATGGCCGCCGTGTCGATACCGCGGCTCAAGCTGCCGTCGCCGCCGCCGCGGTGAGCGGGTCTGCATGCAGCTGCCGCCAACAAGGCTGCCCCAGTAGCGTAGGCGCGCATCGCTTCTGATAACTGCAACAAGGATCTTCCCGTCGCCGCGTCACCCGAGCCTCAGCTGGCCTCCGGGCCGCCGTGAGGCTCAGCTGGCCTCCGGGGCGCCGTCTGCTGTAGTCGTGGTGCCGCTCCTGTGCCAGCGGCGAGGGCTATGGCGAATATGGCGCCGGCCAGGACAATGGTTGAGGTCACTATCGCCACCGCGACGGCTGTGCCATGCCTGACACGCCTCTATCTCCCATCGGTGGCCCGCCGCTGCGGGCTTCCTGCTACGAAGTACCCCTGCAGCGATGTTTGGCGCAACCACCAGAAGATCTGTCCGTAGTCCATGACGCGGCGGCGGCGGTGGCCGCGGCGACTGCGACAGCCGCGGAGACCACCGAGGTAGCCGCTGCCGAGGTGGCGGTGCCACGCAAAGGCGCCGCCGTTGCCGGCGCGCCGCCGGTCGACACTCCGAGATTCGGCGACGCTGCGGTAAAGCCCGCTGGCGTAACAACGTATGTCGCACCGCCTGCGAGGCTCGTTTCTTGAGTGTTGCGACTTCGCCCGCGCCGTGGAGACACGCTGCGTGAGGTGCCTTTTGGGACATCCGCGGAACAGTGCGAGTGTTGGCAAGGTCTGCCGGTTGCTTGCGAGTTGCGTGTTATCGTGCCGAAATGAGGGATGACACCAACATCACATCGCGCCGACGCGAATCACGCTGTTGCGCAAAAACGCGAGTGCCCATAAAGTTCAGGGAAATGCTGAGCACAAGATCTCTGGATGAGCGTTAAAACTTCACACAGGGTTCGGGGATATGGGTACTGCATGAGCAAGAATCGGCTCGGCGAGTCTGTCCAGAAGGACTCCCTCGGGTGCCTTACGCAGCATCGTGCCGACGCCAAGGTTTGTGCCGACGGCCTGGTTTAAGGCGGTACGTGATCGCACCGCGCGCCCGACGGCGAGGCCGACAACACTGGGCCCTGTCGGCATTTCAGGGGGGGGGGGGGTCTGAGCATCCTGAGCTTCCCTGCCTGTGGACACTATGACCTCTCCCCGACGCCTTCCGCCCCTCTCCCATTCCCGACATGCTCCCTGCGTCGCTGCTTCCTCCGACTCCGCGTCCCCCCCCGCCAACCGGCGCGGCCTCCCCCTCCGCCTCACGCACATGCGCACCCCCCCCGCCGCGCCCACCAACCCCCCCCCCAACCCTTTGCCGCGGCCTCCTCCGCCCCGCCCACTTACCCGCCACCAACCCCGTCGGACCTCTGTCGCCTGTTGCTGCAATCGCCGCACAACACGCACTCGACGATTTTCTCGTCGCGGTCGGCCTCGGTCACCGGCAGAAGGGTCGCTGCCCGCGCCGCCCGCCGAGCTGCGCCAACTCCTTGCGCCCGCGGTACTCGCAGGCGCCCCTCGAAGGCGCTGCTGGCGCCGGGAGGAACGCGGCGCGCTGCCGCCGTGGCTTCTTGAGAGTATTTTCAGCAGAGACCAGGCGTTGGAGCCCGCCCGCCGGGGCTGTGCCCCCCCCGGCCCTCCGCCTGACGAGGGGGACCTGTTGACGGTCGTGCCGGCCGTCAGAGCCATCATAGCGCGGGAGTGCGTTTTGGGAGGCGGCGCAAGTGCTCGTGGCGTGCAGGAGGTACCGCAGGACGCCGGGAAGAGGCGATAGAGGAGGCATCCACCCCGACGCTGCTGCTTCCAGCTCATCACCGGCGCAGTCCCTGCCGCCGCACCCGCGGGCCCGGAAAGTCGCTGTCGCAGAACTTCCCTTCTTTCACGCCAGCACCCCCCAGGGACCACCCCAGCGCCTGCAAGCAGCCCCCGCGAAGCTCACCCGGACGCACATAGCCCCCGCACCTCACTTTAGACTACAACCCGCTCCTTGTTCGCGCCCTAAGCCAGCGCTCTCTCCTGTATGGGGCCGGGCGGCGTCTTTCCTGTCTGGGGCAGGGCGGCGTCGCCAGCCCCCCCCCTCTTTCACAGTACTGATTTGATTCCGATGGCGCTTTGGCGAGCGGTGCCCGCAGCGGGCGCCGCCCCCCCTGCCCGTTGCGACAGTTGATCAGTGGCGGAAGCCGTCCGGCGGCGGCAGCCCGGCGGCAGCGCGGTACTGGCGCCCCACGCCCTCCCACCCCGTCCGACGGCGGCAACCCGGCTGCGGCGTCGTATTAGCGCCCCACGCCCCCCCACCCACATGGCAGCTCCGGGCCCCCCCAAGCGGTGCCTTGCTCACATGTGCAAAATGCACGCGGCTTCGTATAAAATACGGCGTGCATAACCCGAGCAGTCTTAGTGGTCGCAAAAGCCACCTTACATAGAGAATGGGCCAATAGACTGGCTCGCACACAGCGCCCGTATCCATCTCTCGCCACACAACGCGGTCAATCTGCGTGAGAAAAGCCCCGCGACCAGGTCTCGCGTGGCGAGGTCGGATCCCCCCCCCCCCTCTGGAGAGGCCGTACGGGGGCCTTCGGCACGGATTCCGTGCCGATCTAGCGTGCCGAAGGGCCTCTATGGCCTGGATTGGCCGCCGTTCCAGGCCGTATGGGCACTTCATGGTTACGTGCCGGCGAATGGTCACGGTTCCTTTACCCCAGACTGGGCCCAGTCTGGAAGTCTGGACAACAGGGACAACAGCACTTTAGAGTGCAACTGGGGCATGACCCATTGTTATATGGAGTCGGGGATTTAATTTAATTTTTATGTGACAACTTAACTCGATTACACAGGCCAAATGCACTGCTTGAAGCCAACAGTTTCTTGCTTTCTGGTGTGATCCGGGCCGTGCAAGCGACTTTTCTCCGTTGTCTTGCGCTTTGTCTAAAGCACACTCGGCGATCCTCGGTCACGTACAGCCTCGGTATGGCCGGAAGCGTGCGGAGCCTCATAGCACAAAGGCGCGCAAAGGCACAAACACAGGTCATGTATCGGGTCGTGCCGAGCCTTTGCTTTATGTGCGCTTTTTCGAGGATGCACCATAGTGTACGAGATGTGTAGCACCTACACGTGCGCAGATGGTCGCCCGGTCGTCACCCGGCCAGTCGGCTAAATAGTTCGTATTGTCTTTGCCGCAAGGGGAGGAGGGACCACCGTGCGCCCGCGAAGATCCCCCGCACCAGCGCTGCCCCCGCCACCGTCGCCACTGGTGTAGCGGCGGTCCGCGGTGGCCCGCTGGCGGTGGCGATTGCCGCAGCGGACGCCGTAGGTGCGGGGGGGGGGGTTGTTGCTGGGCATTGAGCGGCCATCCCCTTTCGGCCCGCCCACCACCACCGGTGCGGCCGACGCCGCTCCCCAGGCGGGCACCGCGGCGGACCGCGGCGCCCCGTGGGGCGTGGACCGTGCTGGCTTGCAGCGCGAGCTGGCGGCCGTGACCGGCGCCGGCGCATCGGATTGTGCAAGGAGCAGTCGGGAGCGGCGACACGACGCCGCCGCCCCGACACGTCGGACGACCGCAGCGACGCACCGAACGTTGCACGCGGTACGTTTTTGTTTTTTTACTTCTCCTACCAGTGCACTGTACAGTGGGCACGGCGGGCGCCGCGGCACACAGAGCAGGGGGGGTGGGCGCGCCTCACGCGGTCGGCGCGAGCGTCTCGAGCGGCAGCGCCAGCTGCGCTAGGGGCACCACCGGCGCGGCCGCCGGGCCCGCCGCGGCGGGCGCCGCGTCGGCCGTCGGCTCGGCCGACGGCGCGGCCGACGCGGCCGCATCGAGGGGGTCTCCCAATGGCGCGGGGGACGCGGACGCGCGAAGCTCGTCGGCTGACGGCTCGGGCGACTCGGACGCGTCGAGGGGGTCGGCCGACGGCTCGGGCGACGCGAACGCGTCCAGGGGTTCCACCGACGGCTCGGGTGAGTCGGATGTGTCCAGGGGGTCCGCCGACGGCTCCGGTGACTCGGACGCGTCCAGGGGGTCGGCCGTCGGCTCGGGTGACTCGGACGCGTCGACGGGGTCACCCGTCGGTTCGAGCGACGCGGATGCGTCCAGGGGGTCGGCCGTCGGCTCGGGCGACGCGGACGCCGCCATCGGGTCTGCGGTCGGCGCGGGCGTCGCGGTCGCGCCGCGGGCGTCGGCGGTCGGCTCGGGGGGCCCCCGGCGGCCACCGCCGAGCAGCGCCGCCAGCAGGTCGGCGATGGCGGCGGGCACGGACACGGCCGGGGCGGCCGCTGGCGCCGCTTGGCGAGCCACCCCGGCGGGCGCCGCCGCCGCCGCCGCCGCCGTCGCCGCCGTCGCCGCCGACGTCGCCGCATCCGCCGCCGCCGCTGCCGCCGCCACACGCTCCGTCGAGGGGGCCGCGCCCACCTCCGCCGCCGTCCCCGTCGCCCGTTGCGGTCACTCGCGCGGCACGTGCCGGCCCCCAGCGGGTCACCCCCGTCGCCGGCCGGCTGACGCCATCGGGGGTGGCTGTCGCAGAGGCCGCCAGCGTGTTGCCGCTGTCCACCCCCCCTTTTTCTCCATCTCAGAATGGAGCGCGGTCACTTGACACGCCGCCGTCGCCAACGGGGGCCGGCGCACCTCCCTGCCGACGCGTACCGGAGGTGACCACTGGCGGCGGCAAACCCCCCCCAGCAGCACCCCCCCCCCATTGCCCCCCTTCCCCACTCTCTAGCTAATCCTGCCCCTCACAGTGCGCCGTCGCCGCCGCCAGCAGCGCCCAGTAGTCCACCTCCCCCAACGACCCGTACGCCGGGTGGCGCGTCAGTCGCAGGCGCGACAGGCGGGGAGACGCAATGCCAGCAGCGACGCGGGCTAGCGCCGCGGGGTCATCCAGGGGAAGACCCGCCGCGGACGCCGCGGCCGTCACGTCCGCCCAGCTGGCCGGGTCCACAGCCGCGGCGGACGCGGCGACGTCGGTAGGGCGCGTCCAGGGGAACATGCCCGCCACCCCACCCCCGACGCACACCGCACAGTGGCCACACGCACTCGTGGGAGCGGGCACGCCGTCCAAAGACGCCGCCGGCGCTGCTGCTGCTGCCGCTGCCTCCGCGCCGTCGCCAAAGCGGGCGGCGAGCGCGACGGTCATGCAGCCGCGGCCGCCCGCGAGCGCAATCACCTCCCACAGCCGGCGCACCTCCTGCTCGGCGGCCGTGACGGCGGCGGCGTGCAGCTCAGCCGCGAGCGCGTCCGCGTCGGCCGGCAGCGACAGGACGCGGAGGCGAGAGTGCACCTTGGCCGCCTTGGCCGACACGTACACGTCCGCCGCCACGAGCGCATCGATGCGGTGGAGCACCGCGTCGACGGTGGTGCCCGTCGCGGCTGCCGCCGCCGTGACGCTCAACGAGGTGTTGAGCCGCCCGACGGTGGCGGTCGCGAGCAGCGCCTCATCGGCGGGTGCCAGCGGCGTGTCCGCAGCCGGCCCCGCCTTGAGCGTGACCTGGTCGTAAAAGGGGGTGCTCTCGCGGACGTAGCCAGCAGAAACGTCCAGCGCAGCCAGCAGCTGCTGCGCCACCGCGTCGCGCATGTCCAGCTCCGCACACAGGTCGTACACGGACAGGGAGACCGTGTCGCCCGGCGCGACGCCCGGCGGAAAGACGGTGGCCACCAGCCCACGCACCGCCGCCGCGGACGGAACCGACCCGTACGCAAAGCCCTCAATCACCGGCACATCGTCTGCGCACAGCAGCAGCTCAGTCGTGGCGCGCAGGCCGTCGCTGCCCGCGCGCCCCACCTCCTGCACGTACCCCTCCAGGCTCTTTGGCTCGTTAAAGTGGTACACGTAGCGGATGTCCGGCACGTCCACGCCCATGACAAACGTAATCGTCGCGACGATGACCCGCGCGGCGGCGCCGGACGCCGTCGGCGCCGCAAAGCACTCCTGCGCCGCCGCCCGCTCGTCGGTGCCCATGCCCGCGTGGTAGGGGCGGGCCGCCCACGGGGCGTCGTCGGCGCCGAGCGCGGCGCCCAGCGCCGCGGCGAGCGCCGTCACCCCCGCCTGCGTGGTGCCGTACACCGCCGTCCGCCCCGGCGGGCGGCCGCGGAGGCGGTCCACCAGCACCGCCACCCGGTGCGCGTCGACGACCGGCGCGGCCGTGCCCGGCGGCAGCGGCGGCCGGCGGGGCACCTTTGCGACGAGCGTCGTCAGGTTGGGCCGCGTAAACGGCGTCCGCGTGACCGCGGCCGGGTCGATGCGGAAGCGCGCGGCAATGTCGGCGGTGACGGCGGGGGAGGCGGTGGCGGTGAGGGCGAGCCGGCGGGCGGCGCGCACCTCGTCCGCCGCCCGCGCGAGGCGGAGGTAGTCTGGGCGGAAGCGGGGCCCCCACTCGGACACGCAGTGCGCCTCGTCAATGGCGAGGAGCGCGACGGGGACGGCGCGGAGGAGGCGGCGGAAGCGGTCATTCTTGAACCGCTCGGGCGCAACGTACAGCAGCCGCAGGAAGCCGTCGCGGACGCGCGCGTGCACATCCCGCACCGCGGCGGCGTCGAGCGTCGAGTCGAGGTTGGCGGCGGGGATGCCGCTTGCGGCGAGCGCGTCGACCTGGTCCTTCATCAGCGCCAGCAGCGGGGAGACCACCACGGTGAGGCCGTCGAGAAGGAGGGCGGGCAGCCGGTAGCACAGCGACGTGCCCGCGCTGGTCGGGAAGATGGCCGCCGCCGAGCCGCCGCCGCGGCCGGGGCCGCTGGTGATAAGCGCGCGGAGGACCGCCTCCTGGCCGGGACGAAAGTGGGTGTGCCCAAAGTGGGACGACAAGAGGGAGCGAGCGGCGGCCATGACCGCGTCACCGTCAGGCGCCAAGCTCGTTGGGAGGGGGGCGGGCGGGGGGAGGCGACCGCGGTCACTGACCCGCACCCGCCGCCGCCGCCACCGCGGGGGCCCCGACCCCCGCGGCAGCCACCGCAGCCTCGGCGGCCGCCGTCACCGCCCGCGCCGCGGGTGGCCGAGGCGGCGTGACGCGGGGCACTCCCCCCCCCCCCCCCCCCCCCAGCGGCGCTGGCGGCGCCACCCGCCACGGCAGGTGCCCGTCCCCCCGCGCAACGGCCGCGGCAGCGGCGGCGACGGCGGCAGCAGCAGCGTCATCGCGCGCGGCGGCCGCGGCGGGGCCCCGCAGCCGCCGGTGGGTGGCAGGCGGCGGCCGCCGCCGCCAGCCGCCGCCGCCGCCACCGCCGCCGCACCAGCTGGGCGGCCGCGTCACCGCCGCCGCCGCGGCGGCGGCGGCGGCGGCGGCGGCGGCGGCGCGGCGGGCGAGCGGTGCCCCCGCCAGGGTGACAAACGCTGGTGGCGGCGGCGGCGGCGGTGGCGGGCGCGACGGAGGGGGGGCGGGCGTCGGCGGCTGCGTGGGGGGGAGCGCGCGAGCCATGAAGGCCCGGGCGCGGGGCAGGGTGTGGCACGCGGCGACGCGAGGCGCGGGCGGCGGCGCGGGCGTGGGGGGGAGGAACGGACGTTGGTCGTCCCGGTGGATCGCGGGGAGACGCCGCCCCGCCACCGTTGAGAGGAGCCGCTCGCGCTATACGTTGGCGGCCGAAAAGGTGTGGCACGCGGGTTTTCAACCCGCCCCACGCTCGGGCGGGGCACTGGGCGGGCGCCGCACGCCGCGCGGGTCGTGCCTAGCGGGCCGTGTGGCCGTGGCCGTGACGGCGCGACGCCCGCGACCGCGGTCGCGCCCTTCTGAGACCGTAGCTGCTTTTGCCGCATGGGGCAACCGAGCCGCGCTCGGCTAGTGCAGTTCTTGCCCACCGAGTGAAAAGACGCGCCGGGCGCGGCGCTCAGCTAGTGCACCTCTTGCCCACCGGGTAAACAGACGCGCCAGGCGCGGCGCTCGCGTGCACTCTGCCCCCGCCTCGACGGCGGCCTGGACGGCCGCCGTGCCGCCGTCGATGGCTTTTTGTAGCGACGGACACGCGGGGCGGATAGGGGACTCTGTGGCCGTCCTCCCCGGTGACCCTTCCTTCTTGACTTTCCGCCACCTGCCCGCGCCCGTCGTGCTCGCTTGTTTCTCGCTGCTGCACTCGGTCCCGGCCGGCGGCGCTGTGCTCGATGCCGGTGGCGGCGGTCACGTCGTTTTGACGGCATCCACGTGGGGGTGTCCCTCAGCGCGCGGTCGCTACCGCGGTGGACCATCGGTAGGATTGACCTCAACGCGCTGTGCTGTCGCGCCGCGGCGCCCGGCGCGACAACGGCAACACGTTGGGCGCGTCGACAGCAGCTCGGTGCGCACGCCACCGACGCGGCCGCGCGTACTGTACACCGCCCCGCCACGACGGCGGCACCGTGATGGCGGTAGCGGCGGCGCGGCGACCGCCGCCGTCGCAGGGCCACCGGCGCCGCGGCCGCCCGTAGCGGTGGTGGACCTGCGCTGCCGTTGCCACAACGGCGGCGCTGCTCCAAGCGTCGTCCTTTCACATGCCGCAGCGCCCACCAGGCGGGGAAGCACGAGGTGTTCCACACGTACTACAATATCCAGTCCAGAGCCAAATAGAAAAAGAGCCACAGCCGCTCTTTCTTCTGCGCCATCACACCAGCCCCTGGGCGCCGCACCGCCGCCTCTGAGTCCGCCGCCTACCCACCCCCCCGCACCACCACCCAACCCCCTTCTCAGATACTCGCCCCGCCCCTCACACGCTTCACCCGCGCACATCTCCCCTCCAACACTACCCCCAGTCTCTGTCCCCACCGCCGCTGCCCCCCCCCTCCGTTGTGCGCGCCCGAACCCATGAGTGTCCACGACTAGGTCCCCACAGACCGGCACGCCCGCCGACGACGGGGCGAGCACGCGCCTCGCCGCGTACCTCTCGTGAGGGGCGGCAAACAGGGTCAGCGGCGGCCGACAGGGACGGCGCCAGCACAGTAGCAGCAGGAGCTCCCGTGGAGCCGAGGGCGCCGGCGCCGCCGGCGCCGGCGCCGTCGCCCCCGGCGGGGGGTGACCCGGACGTGGCCACCGACAGGAGCGGACGCAACGCCGATGCACTGGGCGCGGCGGCTGCAGACCAAAACAGCGGCAGCGACCAGAGAAGCGGCAGCGCCGGCAGCGTTACCACCGGCGGAGGGTGGTCCAGACGCGGCCGCCGGGAAGGGCGTCCGCCGCATCGGCCGAGACAGCGGCGTCGTCAATGCCGTCGGCGAACCAGCCAGGGGATGGTGGTGGCGGCGGTGGCGGTGGCGACCGCCGCAGCAGCAGCAGTGATAGCATCAGCGGCGGCGGTCCTGCTGCCAATGGAGCTGAGGGCGGGGTACCGCCCGGCGCCGGCCGGAAGGCCGGGGCGAGCGGCGGCGGTGGCGCCGGCGCGGGCAAGCCCGCCGAGGCCACCGGCGGGGGCGGTGGCGGGGTAACCAAGCCGGCAAAAGCCAAGCCACCACCGCCCTTGGCCAGAGCTGACCAGCAGCTTCACGCAAGGGACGCACGAGGGGTGTCGCCCGTCCCCCCACGACCCTCGCACCCCTGAGAGATGGCCGCTCCTCACAAGAACTCGACCCCCTCGTACTTGGCCGGCCCGATGCGGGTCTGTGGCAGCAGCGCCGCGCCGGCCGCCCCCTCTGCCGTGTCGAGGACGCTGATGTATCTCTCCACTTCCCCCGCGCTCGCCGCCCCGCCCGCCCCCCCCCCCCCCCCCCGCTCCACCGTGCGGACGGCCAGGACGTGGCGGTCGCCAGAGCCGGGCACAAACGCAAACGACGAAAAGCCGCGCTCGTCGTCCCCGTCGGCCGCGTGGGGCACCCCGCCGAGACCGCTGATGCCGACGCGTGCAAAGCCCTCGTCGGCGGTGACGGCGCCGTTCCAGCCCGACCGCTCCACCGCGACCGGGTCGTACGGCGCGACCGAGTGGCGGCGGAGGAGGACGAGCAAGCGGCCGCGCACGTCACTCCAGAGGCCCGCCTCGTGGAGGAGGTAGCCCGGGAAGGGCGCACACGCCGCGCCGCGCATCGCATTGTAGGGCGCCGTCCAGTCGACATGCGAGACGGTCATGTCCTTGGACAGCACCTTGACTCACAGCGGCCCCGTACTCCGCACCGCCGTGCCATCCGACGGGGCGGTGACCTCCCGGCCGTGGCCCCCGATGATCAGCTCCCCGCGCTTGACGGCCATCCACTCGGCCTTGAAGGCGGTGGCGGACTCGCCGTCCCCGTCAGCCAGCACCATCCGGCGGGTCACGGACGAGGCGCGCCCGGGGGTGGGCCCCCCGTGCGGGTGGGGTAGCCCACCGCGGGGGGAGAGCACCTCAAATAGCACCCCCGTGCGGTCGTCGGGCGCGTACAGGCGGCCGCGGTACATGGCGAGCTCGGACAGCTCCATGCCCCGCCCGTCCTCATTCACGCGCGACCACAGCAGCGAGCAGGGGCCCGTGTCAAACCAGGTGATGGCGTACGCGGCGGGACGGGCGGGGGGGGGGGGGACCCCGCCCACCCCGCCAAGTCCGCCCGTGTGGTTGGCCCGCCTGGCAGAGACGGCCGAGCCCGACACCCGCCCAGGTGACCCCGCCGCGCCCGCCGCCGCCGCCGCATGGCTCGCGGCCGCGGCGCCAGGGTCAGCGGCACTGGCGGCGGCGGCAGCGGCTGCCCGGCCAGCCGAACCCACCTGGGCCGTCAGCCGGCGCCGCCCCCCAACCCTCACCGCCGCGGCGGCGGGCCGCGCCCCCCCCCCCGCCCCCCAACCCCCCCCCCCCCCCCTCTTGCAGCGGCGCGTCCGGCAGGCGTGTCAGGAGCCTGCGCTTGAGAAAGCTCACCCACCGCTTGGACGACGGCGAGCCCGCCGACGCGGGCCGGTCGTACCGCCGCGAGTGGCGGTCCATGTCCGCGACGAGCGCAAACACCCACGGGCCCGCCGCGCCCGCGCCGGGCGGGAGCGCCAGCATCGGGGGCGGGGCGCGCCGGCCGGTCGTGCCCACGGCGGTGCCGTCCCCGCGCGCAGTGCCGCGGAGGCCGCCGCCGCCGCGGCCGCCGCCGCCATGGCGGGAAAGGGGCAGGTGGGCCAGGCCGCCAGCGACCGCACCAACCCCCCGCGGCGGCCACCCCCCCCCCCCGCCCCCACCCCCCCAACAGTCGCGGGGAGAGGGACAGCGTCAGCGCCGCACGGCGGCCGCCGTCATCGGCCGGGACCACGACCAGTCGCAGGTCGAGCAGCGCCAGCACGGCGATCACCACCGCCGCGGCGGCAGTGGCGGCCAGCAACGGCCGCCGCGCGTCGCAGCTGCCGCGGCCCGCCACCGCCCGCCACACACGGTGCGCCAGCGGCGCGCGCCCGCCGCCGACGCCGCCATCCGCCCCGCCGCCGCCACCAGCGACGACGGCGGCGGCAACGCCCCCGGCGGCACCATCCGCCCCGGCGGCACCCCCACCCCCGCCGCCGCCGCCGCCGCCGCCACCGCCACCGCCGCCCGCCGCGGCGCCCACCCCGCCGCCGCCGCCACCGCCCGGGCCGCCCCCACGGGGTCGGCCGCCAATGCGGCGTCCGCCCCCCCCCCCCGCCCCCCAACCCCCACCCGTCGGCGCGGGCGACCGCTGCCGCGGGCGTGCCCAGTCCCCCTCACCCCCCTTGCCGGCGCCCGCGCCAACGAGCCACGTGCTCGACACGCTCCGCCGCGGCCGCCGGCCGGCGCCAACACCGCTGCCGCCGCCCGCGTGGCGTGGCGGGAGGGCGGGCGGCGGGGGTAGCGCCGCTGTGACGGGGGGGAGGGTCGGGGGTAGGGGGGCGGCGGGCGGCAGGTGGTGCGGGGCCCCTCTCCCATCGGCGGGGAGGGGGTGCGGCAGCGTGGGGGGTGGGGGAGCGGGGAGGGGGCGGCTGCCCGTCGGCGGGGACCGCATTGCGGCGTGGGTGGCCGGCTGGGCGGGCGGGCGGGCGGGGGCGGGCGACGCGGCAGCAGAGGGGCGCGGGTGGGGAGGTGGAGGCTGGGGGGGAGGCGCGGCGGCGGGGCGGCACGACTCACTGCCGCCGCGGCATGGCCAGCCCGCCGTCGCCGGCGGTGGCGGGGGGGGGGGCGGCGGCAGCTGTGGATAGTCGTGCGCTGGAAGGTTGCCACCCGAGCTTGGCCGGCGCCGGGGCTCGGGCGGGGCTTCTTTATTGCAGGCAGATATGACATGCAGGTAATTAGCAAGTGCAGTGGCGGGAGAGTTATCTCTCACACTTCCCTCCCGTCGGGCCAGCTGGCGTGTGCGCCTTTGGGCGGGTAGGCTCGATGTCCACGTCTTGGCTTGGTCTGCTCGAGGTCGGCTTGTTGCCGTCGCCTTGCCGGTCCTGATGGGCGGGGCTGGCCTCGTACTTGCGACACTTCCTCGCTCCCCTTCTTTTTCTCCTCCCGCCCCCCCCCCCCCCCCCCCCCCCCCCCCTCTGGGGGGCCGGTACTTTAGCCAAGGTTGATGTCGCTGCGCGGCTGGTTGCGGTAGCCGTCCGACGTGGTGGTTGACGTGACGGGGGTGCGTAGGACGCCGGTGGCGAGCGCCGTGGAGAGCGCGTTGTTGGGGGCGGGGCGGCTGAACGTTGGCTTGGAGAGGGAGTCGGCGGGGTTGTGCTCGCTGCCGATGTGGTTGAGCTCGGCCATGACGCCGGTTAGGAGGGAGCGGCGGAGGACGAGCAGGTCGTTCTTTCCGCTCATGTCGGCCGGGTCCAAGAAGGACGTGACGAGGTTCTACAGCGTGGCCGAGTCCGTGTCGCCGTCGAGGGGCACGCGTTGCCCGAGGAGCTCCTCGAGGAGCTTGCGGATGTCAAGGGCGGCGGCGACGGCGTCGGCGAGGGCGAGCAGCTCGCCCGCCGTCGTCCCGCGGCAAACGCGGGAAGGGCGGTGGGATGCCCAGTGAAGGGGGGCAAAGTGGTGCGAGCTGTCCGTTAGGACTATGATAAAACCGACTTGGCGCTTGGCGAAGGCAGAGACCGTGGACCCCGAGTAGTCGGCGTACACCGCAACGCGGAGCGATGCGAGGTCCAGCTTGCGGAAGGTCAGCGTGATGGGGCGGTGGTGCAGGATGGCGAGGGTGTCGTTGGCGCGCTTAGCGTCGGCGCCAGTGGGCTCCTTGAGGTTGGCCAGCTGCGTCGCGTTAGTGAGGACGTCGGGGCGGCCGCATCGCCCCACCCAAAGCAGTTTGGCGGCGAGGGAATGCAGGTCATTGGGCACGGGCAGCTTGTCGTTGGCGCGCGCCGGCACGTCGATGGGCCAGATGGTGTCGGCGTAGGTGCCCGCGCTGCAGTGGATGCCCTTGTCGTCGGTCTTTGCGGTGATGCCGACGAACTGCACCGAGCCACGGTCGACGCGGTGGGTCTTGTACTGCGCCATGACCGATGCGACGCTGTCCATGAAGGCCTTGTCGCCGACGGACATGGAGTCGTCGACGTAGGTGGAGAGGGCTCCTCGTTTGGGTATGAGGTAGATCGTTTCGAACACCGTGCTGAGGATGATGCCCGGGATGCGGAGGAAGCGGCGCTTCGTGTCGAAATGGAATATGCGGCCCGCGTCGTCCTTGCCGTAGATGGCGCGGTAGAAGGCCCAGACGTAGCCGTCGGGCTCGCCGGCCTCGGGCGGGATGCGCACGTAGATGGCGGTCTCGAGGATGTCGGACTGGAGGTCGGCACGCAGGAAGTCCTCGGTGTGCATGGGCAGGTTCAAGATGGCGGCGGCCGCGACGATAGCACGGATGGCGCGCTGCGGTGTGGCCGGGGAGATTGGGACGTTGGTGTCTTTGTGCCAGTCCTCGTTGCCGGTGATGCAGAAGCGTGCGCGCTCGTCCGGCTTGCCGTTGCCGCGGTTGGCCTTGTGGGTGACGCGCCAAGTGTAGTCGAAGATTTGCGTGCTGGCGGGTACCTCGGAGACGGGGACCGTGTTTTTGCAGTCGATGGAGTCGAAGACGGCCAGCTCGGTACTCTTGGCGGCGTCCCACCGCGGGTGGCGGTGCGAGTTGGGGTTGACGCAGTCTGCCGCGTACACCCCTGCCGCCGGAGGGAGTTGCGCGGACGGCGGCGGCGCGGGAGTGTGCGTCCGAATAGGCGGGTCGGGAGGGACGGGGGGCGGGGCGTCGGCATCATGGCGCGGTGGGTGGGGTGCGGCTGCGCGTGAGACCAAGGGCTTGGTGCGTGACTCGTGGGACGAGAACATCTTGCCGTCGCAGCGCACGTTGATGGTCTTGCCGTTTAACGAGTGCACGGTGCCGCGTAGCCAGCCGTGTCGTTCGCGGTGGAAGAGTACCTCCTGGCCGGGCTCCACGAACGGGACGACCTTGCCGGGGTGGGAGAGCGCGCCGCGGAGGCGGTCCGCCGCCGTGTGCCGCTCCATCGTTGAGCGCGCGGCCTGCATGGCCCGCGCGCGTGCGGCGATAGACGGGTTGTCATGCGCGTTGTTGCCAATGAGCAGTCGGGGCGGCTGGCCGGTGACGAGGGTGGTCGGAGACACGCCGTGCGCGCGTGGCGCGTCGTTGCGGGCCTTGTACGCCATGGCGAGGGCAAGCTCCGGCGCGAGGGCGGGCGTCTCTGCCATGATGCGTAGGTAGGCGTCACGGATGGGACCGTGGTGGCGCTCGTTGCGTCCAATTGACCATGGCGCCTCGGTGGGCGCGGCTCGCTAGTGGATGCCCATGGAGTGGAGCGCGTTGATGACCGCGTCGTTCTCGGACTCGGACCCGCGGTCCGTCATGACCGTTTCAGGGCAGCCGTAGATGGCTAAACAGATGAGGTAGAGCAGAGAGAAGATAATCTCGCCGCGCATGCCGGGAACAAAGCGGCCTTGGCCGTAGTCCGTCTGCATGCACGTGATGTCGAGGACCTTGGGCGCCGTCGGGGTGAGCTGGGAGACGTCCTTGGCGATGACGCGGTTAAAGGCGAGTGGGCGTGGCGGGAGGGCGTACTTGGGACGGCGAGGTAGGTGCGCGTGCGTTTGGCACGGCACGCAGGAAGCGGCGATGTCCTTGAGGGTGGCGATGTCCGACGGAGAGAAGGTGCGCGGAGGGCAGGCGCCCGTCAGGGCGGCCAGGCTGGCGTGGCCAAATTGGCGGTGTGCCAAAGAGAGCTCCGACCGCGTGTAGTAGATGGAGCTTGCCGTCGTGGGTGGGCGGGGCTTGGGGGCGGGGGGGAGCATCAGGTGGCCGCGTACGACGGTGCACAGGACGGGGGCCTTCGCGTCGCCAACGGTGCAAGTCTTGGTCTTTGCGCGGACGAGGAGGTCGAGCCGTCCGTGCGAGGGGAGGCCGATCAGCAGGGGTACCGTGTCGTGGCGGAGGACGTAAACGCGCGGAACGTTGAAGCTGAGGGCATCGCCGCCCTTAGTGGTCGTCGTGATGCGGATGGAAATGTAGCCGATGGTCTGCGGCACGTCGCGCCCCATTGCCCAGCGGTCGGTGGCTGGCGTCATCGGGGTTGTGACGTGCTGTGGGTTGGCGGCTAACCACTTGTCACCGACGATGTCGCCCGGGCTGCCGATGTCCAGGATGGCCGTGGTTGCGTCGGGCTCCGACACGGTCCGGGATGACGCCAGGTAGTATATGTGGGAGGTGTGGTCCAGGCCCGGGCCTTGGCGGGGTATGGGGGGGGGCTCGATCATTGGCGGGGGAGAGTAGGCGTCGCCCGTCGGGGGGGCGATCGCGGTGGAGAGCCGCACGTTCTGCGGGGCCCGCGTCTGGGAGCCTTGTAGGGCGGGACACTCTCGCGCAAAGTCGTCCGTTCCTTGAGAGTTGTGGCACGGGTTGTTGGGCCCCGGGCCGCGGTATGAGCGGTGGGGGTGAGCAGTCGTGCGGTCCGTGCGGTACGGCGTTGTTGAGTTGGCACGGAAGCGCTTGAGGACGTAGAAGACGCGGTTTCGCTCGTCCGGGTCGTCCGCCGCCATGGTGACCGTCATGGTGTCCGTCGCCACGTGCTCCGTGCTGTCCGCGTGGTCCGTGATGTACGTGGATGTGGGCGGGGTGGGGTCGGTGGGGGCGGGTGACGTGGTTGACATGGTTGGCGTGGTGGGTTGCGTTGACGGCGGGCCCGTGGTCAGCATCAGTTTGATGCGCGCGGCGAGGACGTGCGGGTCGCCCGCCGAGTCGGGAATGACCGTTGCCGCAAACCTGTAGCAATATGGTTGTCCGTATTGTGACCCTAATATTAGGGGGGCTACTTCTAATCCTTAACTTTCAATTTGAGAGTCCGTACTGGTCACGGTATCTATAAGTTACGTATGACCAGAGGGACTTGCATCTTGGGGTGGAGGGTAGTTAGTAGTGTCTCCGAGGGTTTATATCGTGGGGGCCGGCGGCGAATCCACCGCCGGCCAAGGTAGAACAACAAACCCCCCCATTTGGGCTCCCATCTTGGTCCCGTGGCTTGCGCTCCAAGGACAGCAACCTTGGCCTCCCGGTGACGTTGGTGCCGATCCCCCTTGGTGAGTGTTCCCTGAGAGTGGACGTGCGACGGATCCCTATTGTGCTACATGGGTGGAGCAGCAGGGGACGGGTTTACGTCACCCTTGTGGTGACGCCGTCTTCGGCCCTGGCACACGGATAGGGATCCGGTACTTTTCTTGTACTCGTGGTGCTGCGATCTGGTTGATTGGTTTGAGTGGTTGCGTTTGACTGCGATCTACGGTTACTCTCCCCCAACTACCCCCCCGCTCTCTTATTCGTGGTGATTGTTACGTCGGTTGACTGATTGTGACTATGTCTGCCCAAGAGACGGGGAACGTTCAAGATGACGGATCGGCGTCGACGCCGACTCCGGAGGTGACTACGGGAACCGGGATCGGGAACCCGATCGACAACATTGAGACGCCAATGCTTTCCGGTGCCGGATCGACGTTTGGCACGGCTCGGACGGCAGGAGGCGGGGGCCCGCCTCAACTGACGTCGACCGACCTCACTCCGCCGCCTCCTTCACCAGGGGATTCCCTGATGGCATCATTGGCGCGCATCGAGGCCCGGTCTTCCGGGATCGACGCTCGTCAAGATCGGACGGAGGACGCAATGGCAGTGTTGATGTCGACACGCCACACGACGGGACCCCGTCGTGTTCCTCCCACACCGGTACGGTTCGAACCGGACGGACTACTTTCGGAGTCCACCAGGGTCGACCCCGGTGCAGCAACTCCCGGACAACCCCCGGACACAATGGGGTATGGATCCGACTCGTCGGCAGAATTGGAACGGAGTCACACGGAGCGATACGCTCGGAGCACCCGAATCGGACTCCGCGGACACGACCCGGCGGATACTGACGCCGGGGGAGAGTCGGTTATTGGGGGAGGGGGTACCCTCTCGCAGTATCCCCACGACGAAGGAGGCCAGGCAACTCGGGTTCCCGAGGTGCCGACGCCTGAAGTACCATCTTCAGTGGTGGAAGCGATGACCGCGCAGGTAACTGCGAGCCTACTGAAGCGGATGGAGTCCGATGAGTTCGCTCATCAACTGGCTAAGCGACTGGATATCCAGGACGCTGACACGGAGATCGTCAACGAGGTCTTCCGGTCGGTTCTTACTCCGGAACGTTATCGTTTGGAGGACCGCTCTACCACCGTATCGGAATCGATGCGTAATACGTCGCATCGAGCGATTCGCTCTATGCAGACCCTTATGAAGGGAGTCCCTATGTTCGGGGGCCCCAACGGACGTCCGTTGGCAGTCATTGGCTTCTTGACTAGCTTCAAGGCAGCCGCGGACAAGGCGCTCGTCAACGAGGGGCTGGCCCTGGAGATCCTCCCGTTCTTTGTTGATGAACGGGTGCGAGGCATTCTTCGCCAGGCATCCCCGATGCCGGGAATGAGGGTCGCGGCCACCCCCATGGATTACCGTGGGATATTGAAGGAGCTGCTGAGCAGCTACCTCAGTGAGGACAAGTGCGAGGACCACTGCCGGGCCCTTCGCACTGCCACCGCCCAGTTCTGGGAGGATAAGGAGATGTTTGGACGCCGGATCCAAGAGCTCGACTACGAGCTGGGGAAGCTCCTCGGAGAAGGGGAGCTACGGGCCATCCTGTTCGCAGGAGTACCCAACTACGTGCGGATATCCGCACGGGGCGCCAACACGGCACGGACGAACTTCAGTCGACTGATGCATATGTGCAAGTCCATGGGGGGCACCTACCGGGTGCTACACCCGGAATGTGCCTTGGCCCCAAAGCCCAAGGGTGAGGGAGGCAAGCCCAGTCTTACCCCGGTACCGAGGCAAGAGAAGGTGGAACGTAAGGCCGCACCAGTACTGATGGCGACCGAACATACCTCTACGGGTGAGGATGAACCTCTAGTTGACAACAGGGCCACTTGTTGCTACCGGCGACGCCGGTAATTGATGAGCACGGTACGGTAGCGTACATCGCTCCGGCGGGGACCCAGTTCCAGGTCAGCGAGGGCACGGGACGTCGCGTCCCGTACGTACGGACTACGGGGTACTCCCCGGTGACGGGTAACCCTCACCAACCCTTGCCAACATGGGCGGTGCGCACGGAGGCACCTCCGCAGATTGCGGGCCGACCCAACCGGTTGGGGGAGTCCATGTTCCGGTTGACCCAAGGACCCAAGGCCTACCAGGGAGCAGGCACTCGGGCGCCCGAGGGAGGCAACCGCAGCTACGGGGCTACCCCGATGCGAACTCAAGGGGGGACCGGCACGTCCGGATGTATGTTGTGTGGGGATCCCCAACACTGGGTGTCTTCCTGCCCACTCATCCCCGAGGTGTCTCGGCGGGCAGCGGCGCAGCGCAAGGCATCCACCGGTGGTTATCCCACCAGAGCACCCGGACCCGCACCGGGTAGGCAGCCAGCTCCAGGTGGAGTACTGGCCATCGAGGAGGCACCCCCTCAGCCGGATGTCCCGACGGACAGCACCCTACCAAGGGCGGGAAACGAGTAAGAGGAAGGACGACCGGGGGGCGCTGGGGTAACCCAAGCAAGCCACCCCGGAGTACCGCGGGGAAAGCCCCACGGAGAGCGCGGTTGAGCCGGCGCCGCATCAACCCCCGGGTACACCTTCCGGCCCCGACGACACGGCGTCAGGGGATTGATGACCAACCTCCAAGGTTGGGAGGAGAGGACGGGATGCCCCGTCACGTTGAACCAGCCAAGGGCCCTGTCCAGGATGCCCTAGCTACCCCGGATATCGGTGTAGGCCACGTACTGTTCACCTTGGAAAACTTCAAGGTATCAGCCACACTGGGGGTTGACCCCCAGTCGACACGATCGTACTACCCTGTACTGGATACAGGGGCTGGACCCAACCTTATCCGGAAGGACACCCTCCCGGACAAGTGGCTTCCGCGAGTCAGAGTGACTCGGGGACCCACCATCAAGGACGCGAATGGTCGCCTCATTCGTACGACCGCAGCGATGTCGCTGTGGGTTACCATCGGGGAACTGACTACGGAAGTTGACTTCCTGGTATGTGAGACGCTATCGGTGCCCTGCATACTGGGATGCACCTTCATCAACGTTCACGTCGATGCAAACCGGCCAGGCCGGAGGACCGTCGAGCTGCAAGAAGCCGACGGGACGAAGCGAGGACATACGGCTATCGTCAGGGACCTGACGCTACAAGGGCGCCACGTTAACGTGGCTGAGGTGTACGCAAGCGTCGACCCGAAGACACTTCGGTTGGCCAAGCGAACTCGCTTTGAGCCGTTGTCGGAGACAGTCCTCCCGGTTAACTGTGACCTCGCAGGCATCTGCAGAGTCCAGTACAACCTGCGGACGTACAAGCGCCATGGGTTGACCATGGCCAACGGTCTCATAGACCTCCCAGCAGGAGGGTCGTCCCTCCTAGTGATGGCGAACTATCGCCGTAAGACAGTCAACCTCCCGAAGGGAACTATCCTCGGGATTGCCGAGCTCAACGAAGGAGATATCCTTACCCCTGACAAGGAAGGTCAAGTGGAACCAGTTGAGGTACCGGCGGTCGCCGAGACCACCGAGCGACAGCAACCCGATGACGGGAAGCCTAGTCGACCATCATTACCGGCGGATATTCCGCCGAAGGACCAAGAAGCATTGAAGGCACTGGCTGAGGCTGACCTCGACCACCTTCCCCCTTCGGTAGCCGAAGGGGTACGACGGATGCTAAGAAAGCATGACGTCATGTGGACAGGCGGGGCCTTGGGTACCATTGGGGCAACCCAACATCGTATAGACCTGGTACCAGGCGCACGACCCGCCCGGTCACAACCGCACCGAGCGGGACCTATGCAACGAGAGATCGTTGATGGAGAAGTGAAGAGGATGAGTGAAGCTAAGGTGATCCGACCTTCAATGTCCGAGTGGGGCGCCCCAGTCGTTATCGTACCGAAGAAGGATCAAACCCCTCGGTTTTGCATCGATTATCGACGCCTCAACTTGGTTACCAAGAAAGACTCATACCCTTTACCAAGGATGGATGAATGCATCGACTCCCTGGAGGAAGCTACGGTGTTTACCACCATCGACTGCAATGCCGGATACTGGCAGATCCCGGTGGCGGACGAGGATATCCCCAAGACGGCATTCGTCTGTCACAGTGGAGTGTACGAGTTCCTAAGGATGCCCTTCGGATTGTCCAACGCCCCCGCTACATTCCAGCGGGCCATCGACATTATACTGTCGGGGGTGAAGTGGCGTAACTGCCTAGTGTACCTCGATGACGTCATCGTCTTCTCGCGTAACATGGATGACCATGTGCAACATGTTGACGAGGTACTCACCCTCTTGAGGAATGCCGGGGTAACCCTGCGTCTGAAGAAGTGCGCCTTCTTCCAACAGACGGTCGAGTATCTGGGCCACCAGATAACCCCTGGTAAACTAGGGGTACTCGAAGCCAATACCCGGGCACTCCGGGATGCCCGGTTCCCTAACACCCAGACACAGCTCAAGAGCTTCCTGGGAATGTGCAATGTATACCGACGGTTCGTCAAGGACTTCGCTCGGATAGCTAAACCGTTGACGGTTCTTACGAGCAGTACCTTACCCAAGGTACTCCAACCCCCTTCGCCTAGCGAAGAGGAGGCATTCGAGTCGCTGAAGCGAGCCCTACTATGCCCACCCGTCCTTGCGTTACCGCACAGACGGGGTACCTTCGTCATCGATGTCGATGCGTGCGACACCCAAGTGGGATGCACCCTGTTACAGGGGGAGACGTTGATCGGTTCCGATAACGTTATCCCGGACCTACGTCCGGTAGGGTACTTCAGCCGGACACTCAACCCGGCTGAGCGGAACTATAGTGCCACCGAGCGTGAATGCCTCGGAGTTATATGGGCAGTGCAACTGCTCCGCCCATACCTGGAGGGCTCCAGGTTCATCGTGAGGTCCGACCACGAACCCCTACGATGGCTCCTCAACCTTGGTGACAAGGATTCCGATAGCCATGGGAGGCTAGCCCGATGGAGGCTGAAGATGGCCGAGCACGACTACCGTACCGTGTATAAGGCTGGGTCAACCCACCATCTCGGAGACGCATTGTCTCGACTCGACACCCCGAGCGGGGATACCCGCCCGATGGACGAGGACATCCCGGTGGTACCGGTCTGCATGGTGGGTAACGCTACCCAAGGTATGGTTGACCATACCATGGCACACCGAGCATGCCCACTGACCCTCGCGGACTTCCGCGAGGCACAAGCCAATGACGACGACTGTAAGCGCCATCGCGCTAACCTCCCGGCCGGTACGTCCGGCATCTTCTCCGAGAACGAAGACGGACTCATATACCGGCGGGCACCCGCCGATGGACGACATCACGTCGTGGTTCCCGTGTCCTTACGGCAAGCCGTCATGGAACGAGAACACGAGAACCCTACAGCCGGACACCCGGGGGGTTCTCGTATGTTCGCAGCAATGCGATGGTTCTTCTACTGGCCAGCAATGGCCGTCGACGTGGTCGACCACGTAACAGGATGCCACCCCTGTGCACGTAACCGCATGAGTCTACACAGGCTGGCGTCTGCCATGAAGCTATTCCCACCCCATGGGCCCAACGAGCAAGTCGCTATCGACATACTCGGGCCTCTTCCGGTAACGGAAGAAGGGAACAGGTACATCCTGGTCATGTCTGACCGCTTCACTAAGCTGTCACGAGCGGCAGCCATCCCGAATGATACGGCATACACGATCATGAACGCAGTGGTTGACCACTGGATCAGTGCTTACGGAGTAATGAAGCAACTCCTCTCCGATAACGGAGCAAACCTTACGTCAGCATTCTGCACGAAGGTCCTGGGCATGTTCGGTATCGAACCACGTCGGGCATCCGACTACCACCCGCAGACCAACGGACAGGTGGAGCGGTTCAACCGCACCATCGTCAAGATGCTACAGTGCTACGTGGCTGGGCACACGAACACTTGGGACAGGCTTCTGTCCGTACTCACCCTGGCATACAATGCCAGGCCACATCGGAGCACGAACATCGCTCCGCTAGAGTGGGTCATGCCCTTAGGCGTCGGTAACCTGACGCTGCCGCCAGGCAGGTGCACTCGGTATGATACACCGAAAGGCCGACCGGCCGAACGCATCCACCTAGCTTGGTTGGCCAAGCTATCGTGGATGATTCCTAAACTCAAGGGTGCCCTTGACAGAACACAACTTCGATACAAGAAGAACTTCGACGCCCGACTACGGGTGCGCAACGCAACCCTGGTAACAGGTGACTGGGTCTACATCAGACACCAGAAGTTCCGGGGCAATAAGCTCATGCAACCGGTCATGGGACCGTATCAGATCTTACACAGAGATGATCACTCTGTCATCCTGCACTCCGATACGGAGATACAGCGCATCAACCTCAATGATGTGACACCAGCTCCGGAGCCGGAACAGCCTCAGCCGGTACCGGCTGGGTTGCTACATGAAGCTCTTACAACCCACCGGTCAGATGACCCGGTGGGACCGGATGGGATTCCATACCAAGTAGAGAGCGTGGTCGGACACACCGACCCGAACCTACCAGGACCCTGGTACGTCAAGGTTATGTGGGTCGGATACGACTCACCCACCTGGGAACAGGCGGCGAATATACCCCGCCAACTCCTCATGCCTTACATGAGGCGACGACGCCTACTGTAACAACCCAACCAACACCGACTTCGGCTGTTGGGGGGTGAGGCTTATACCTACTAAGTAGGGTGTCACATGGTTACGGCAGACTTAGGTTTCTAAGTCAAATCAGACTTAGGTTGCTAAGTCAAATCAAGCTTAGGTAACTAAGCGAAACCTGAACCTTAATAAGTTAACTTAAAGGTAAAGGCTAACTCCGATAATATCGAAGTAACTAGGGGGCTTACACGGGAGGATGACCTCCCCAAGCCAAGACACAATGAAGGGAGGATGACCTCCCCAAGCATGAACCAACCGGAAGAAGTTGGACGGGAGGCAAGGCACCACTGAGCCAAAAGGAGAACTCCCCAGGGCAGCAAACAGAGGCAAGCAATGCCCCCGAAAGGGATGAGTTTATACTCACTACTACCCGGGCACCATAAGGGCTACCGGGTCCCTCCCCCTCACAAACAATAGCACTCCTCAGTGGGTAGACCCACTGCCCGAGGGAGGCCACTCACGCGTAAGCGCGTACACCTCCGTGCTCCACCGGTCGGCAATATCACGACGGTCTATCACCCGAGTCACCTCGGTGCACAGCTGGACGAGGGTACTGCGGCCAGCCTCCATGTCCTCCAGAGCTTTCTGGAGGCGGTCTAGCACGCCACCGAAGCAACGCGCTGACCCAACCAGCGCAGCACCTGGGGGGATATCCCCCCAGCTAACAGAGAGACCCCCCCGCATTGCGCGGGCAACAAGGGCGTCAACGCCCTCATACCAGAGACGGGGACCCCCGTCATGCAGGACAGGGGCGGGAGGTGACACTGGCGCAGCCAGAGGAGCCACAGGAGCCGACACGGCTACCACCGGAGCCGGTGGCACCTGATACGAGGCCCTGTAGGACCCTACCGAAGGGGCTCCACCGTAAACCCGGCGGGGCTCCGCCCGACGACGAGACACCTCTCGCTCCCCACCCGCAGAGCCCCACTCTCGGGGACGACGGCCAACCGCCGACGGTATCGGGTTACCGAACCACGGGGCAAGGACCTGAAAAGGGTCATGGATGACCATGGGAATACCCAGGTCAGCAACAGCCTCGGTGGATGCCCACCCATGGCAACTGGGCTCACCCGGCTGAGTACGCCGGATACGCAACGAGTGACGAGGCAAGGGGGTAGCCCCAGCCTGCGGGTCCCGGTCGGGGGAAGGGCCAACACCCCAGCCCAGTTCACGGCATCGTGAACAGCCAGCAGGGCCTCGAACTCCCGGGCCAACCCGGTCTTGGCAGCTATCAGGTCCACGCCCAATTGCGCGATGTGCCGACGGACACCCGTCGGAAGATGAAACAGGCGCCCCTGCCGGCGGACGGACAGCAAGAAGGAGGAAGCCTGCCCGAGGGTAACCTCAAGGTTGAAGGTACCCTGCAACGGGTGGGCCGGCCGGGAGGCCAACACACTCCCGAAGTAGCGGAGACAGGAGCCGGTGTCAAACCGGAAAGCAGGGGCGGGTTCCCACCCCTCCTGCCATAGCGGCGGGCGCACGGGAGTGTACACCGGCGCACGACCGTTGCCGGTCTGCCACGCACACGTTATATCCGTGCGAAACGCATCCGCCATGACACCATGGTTACGTCGCCAGCTCGACGCCGACTTCAACCCCGCCATAGGCGGGTAGGGAGCCGTCAACGACAGATAAGGGGGTACCCCCGGGTAGTAGTCAAAGTCGGGATACCGACCGGTACTGCCCACCGTCTCCCCAAACGCAACCGGCTCCGCCGCCGCCGCAATCCCCCGAGCACTAGCCGGATAGTCCACCTCCCGCGGCAACGCGGGAGCAATCAGGTCGCATACCCCGAAGTTGGGGTCGAGGTAGACCTCACCCCGTCCGACCCGAGTGCGCCAGAGCTGCGCATGCCGGTCGTCCGGCTGACTCAGGATCCAATGGTGTTCCACGCGCACCGCGTTCGGCTGGTTGACCAGCCGCACCAACTCCCGCTCCCAACTAGGGTCCACCTTGACACGCCGGGAGGACTCCCACGGGGATGGGGCAGGTGGAAGTCCACCCGCATCCGCCCATCGGACTCCATTGCCTCTTGCACAAACAGGCCTCGAACCCGAGCCACCAAGTCGAACATCGACATGGCGGGTTGACCCGCCGCCACGGCGACGCCGCCACCCAACGGGGCAACCCGGGCAGGACCAGGAAGAATCGGAAGCGCCGGGGGATGCCCCACCGGCAGATGGGCCGGCGCCGGAGGTGCGCGAGGCCGAGGAGTAAGAAGGAGGGCGGGCGCCCGCCCGGAGTAGCTCCCGGTGTCAACCGCCATGGGGGAAGGAACGTCGTGACCGTTCGACGCCCGCGTCACCGCGGGTAGGGTACCGGCGCCGCCCCCACCCGTCGACGTCGCCCCCGTCTCGGAAGGGGGAGGCACTTGGACAGCCTCAGGAGCCTGAGCACCAGCCGGGCAGGCACCCGCACCGTCTTGACCGGCCACCCCGGGCGTCGAGCCACCACCACCACCCGCGTCAACGTCGGGGTCGCGTTGAGGATGCACCGTCCGGACCCCCGGACCACCTTGACCAGCCGGAGTCGGCTGCGGATCGCCACCTCCGCCGCAGGGCGGGCCATCTTGGGGTAGCTGCGGTGAGCCGGCACCGGCACCAGGCTCCATCCGGGCAGCCGGCAGAGAGGGGGTAGAAGCCGCCACGCGCGGTTGACCGCCGGGTTGACCTCCGGCCGACGGCACCGTCGTGCCGCTGCACACGGACGACAGTCCTCCGGCCGACAGACGGACGGACACCGCAGGCTCGTCGTCTTCAGACGAGCTCGCCCCGTAACGCGCGGCGTCAGGACCGACAGGCGCGTCGTCCTCCATCTCCTCCCCGATCAGGAGGTCTTCCTCCTCTTCAAGCACCTGGGGATAGGACATGACAACGGGTGGCAGAGTCCCCCGCGCCCACAAGCCGTCGACGGCTACGACCCGGTACGGTGGGTTAACCGGGACGAGCCAGGGAAGCGCGGGCACCCGCGCTTATGACCACAAACGGCCACGAGGAGCGCCACAGGCACGCGGGTCGACCCACGCCCCACGGGGCTACGAACGCGCTCCACCCAGGCACCTGGGCGGGACGGGGCCACCCCCACACACGGAGTAAGCAATTGGGGTCACCCCCAACCGCCCCCACGCAACGCGGGCAGCCCCCGCCCCCCACTCAATCGTCCACACGAGAGAGGCCCCCCTACCACCAGGCACCTGGTGGCGGATCCGCTTGCATCACCCCCCGGCAAGGGGGGTCATGAACAGAAACCCGCATCGGGAAATTAACGGTCCGGAAAAAGGATCGTGTGTGTACCACACAAAGGGGGGCACCCCCCTCAGACAACCTCGAAAAGGGGTGTCTGTCGCGACAGGGCGCAAAGCCCCACCCGACTGGTAAACGGTCACGCGACCCACTTACATTCGGTAACCCGAATGCAACTCGACCCGAGGACGGACCGAATCTAAGGGGGGGATATGTAGCAATATGGTTGTCCGTATTGTGACCCTAATATTAGGGGGGCTACTTTTAACCCTTAACTTTCAATTTGATAGTTCGTACTGGTCACGGTATCTGTAAGTTACGTATGACCAGAGGGACTTGCATCTTGGGGTGGAGGGTAGTTAGTAGTGTCTCCGAGGGTTTATATCGTGGGGGCCGGCGGCGAATCCACCGCCGGCCAAGGTAGAACAACAAACCCCCCCATTTGGGCTCCCATCTTGGTCCCGTGGCTTGCGCTCCAAGGACAGCAACCTTGGCCTCCCGGTGACGTTGGTGCCGATCCCCCTTGGTGAGTGTTCCCTGAGAGTGGACGTGCGACGGATCCCTATTGTGCTACAAAACCACTGGTCCGTAGTGGTCTCCATAGTCATGTCCGTTAGCATGGGGGCCGTCTGGTAGTGCGCCGGCATCTGGGACTGCAGCGTGGCCAGCCTGCCGATGAGTCGCTCGAACCGGGTGACCTCCGTGTCGCCGGCGATGTGCGGCTCGGTCGCGAGCGAAGCGATCTTCCGCAGCTTGCGGATGCGGAGGTCGCGCGCCGTGGAGGTGACGCGGTTGGCGATCGCGTCCCAGATGTTGTCGGCGGAGAAGCCGTCGAGGTCGCGGATCAGGGCGGGCAGGTTGTGCTCGGTTTGCTTGACGGAGATCTGGACGTAGTTCGCGCGCAGCTTGGGCGGCACGGCGAAGGCGTCGCACGTCTTAAAGGAGGTGGTGCGGGCGCGGGCCAGGGATTCGTCGTCACGTCCGCCGTGCTGGCGCGCGGCCGTGTAGAACTGGGCCATGTACCGGACGGAGCTTGATGCCTGCGGGGTGTACGTGTCTTGTACGGGCTCCTTGTCGGCGAGGGAGGAGAAGATGTTGTCGTGGGGGGGTGGGGTGACGGCATAGCTTGGGGGGGGCGCGGCCGGTGTCTCGTCGGCGGCGGTGGAGTCGGGGGTGGACCGCTCGTGCAGCGTGGGGTCGTGGCCGCGGAGGGCGGCCACGTCCAGGTATTGGCCGTCGATGTAGCTCTTGAGGACGGTCTTGCAGTTGGTGCGTTGGACGGAGCGCTTGAGGTGGACCGGGTAGGGCGCAAAGATGCTGTTGATCAGCACGGAGATGCGGAGCGCCTGGGTGCTTGTCAGGGTGTTGATGTCAAAGTCGCCGATGATGATGCCGACGGCGGAGCAGATGCCGTCGTCGGACCACGTCTGGGCGCCGGCCAGGTGGGCGGCGGCCAGGCGGGCGGAGATCGTGGTGAAGTCCGGGGGGGTCGTCCGTGATCGTGTCGATGAAGGTGGACATGTCCATGGTGGCCATGGTGGTGGCGGCGGGGGCGGGGGTGGCGGGAGGCGTGGTCGTGTGGTCCGTGGCGAGGAGATCCTTGGGCTTGGCGGGTGGGCGGTGCCGGAGGAAGGCCGGGCGACGGGGGTGGGGAGCGTGAACCCTTAGCGCGGTGACCCAAAGCTACCATGTGGATAGTCGTGCGTTGGAAGGTTGCCACCCGAGCTCGGCCGGCGCCGGGGCTCGGGCGGGGCTCCTTTATTGCAGGCAGATATGACATGCAGGTAATTAGCAAGTACAGTGGCGAGAGAGTTATCTCTCACAGCAGCACCGCAAGCGGCCGCCGCCGACGACGGCGACCGTGACAGCGGCGGCGGCTGTCTGGAGGGAAGGGCGTCGCACAGACAGCAGCCGCAGAAAGGGGAGCGGAGGGAATGGCAGTGGGGGGGGGGGGTGAGGGGGGTGGCGCGTGCCGGCAGCAAAGCGGGAGGCCACCACCGTCAAAGCGGGAGGCGTGTCGGTTGAGGGGGGAAGGGGAGGACGGAGGACACGCTGCCCGCTGCCAGTCGCGAGGTGCATTTTGATCAGCCGGGCGAGGCGCGGCGGCGGCGTGGCCCGCGCGCCAGCGCCATTAATTTGCGGCTGTCCTTGTCTGTGACTGTTTGCTGTTGTTTCTGCCTCGGGGATTGCATGCATCCCGGGGATCGGACGGAGGCAAGGGCGGTCCTGGAATCGACCCGTACGGACCACGTGCAGGAAAAAAAAGAAGAAAGAGACGCGCACAGAAGGGAGGGAGCTCGAGGCCTGGAAGACAGGCGCAAAGTGTCTGCAGCGGGTGAGCCAGACGCACACGGCGGCGCGCCCGCCATATGCCACACGGGTCATCAGCTTCAGGACGAGGGCAACCTCCCGGCGGACCACCTCCACTCGGGCACCAGCCATTCCGCAGCCGTCCGCCGCGTGCGGACGCCGCCAACGAGCCGAACGTAGAAGAAAGAGAACAGACTCGAGGAGCACGTGTGTATCGAGACAACACCCCAGGAACATAGACCGAACCAGCAGCGCAGAGATAAAAAAAAAGGGAGACCGGTGGCGCACAAAAAGACTGTACAGAAAAAAAAAACACGAGTGCGTCCAGAGAGACAAAGGCAGGCGGCAATCCACATGCATATTTCACGGGTGCCCATACCCGCACCCCTCCCCACGCCGTCTCCCCCAGCCCCCTTTACGGCCATGCGCCCGCGTTGGCCCACCCCCCTCTCTGCTGCCCCGCATCACAACGCGGTGTGGCTGCCCTTGCCCTTGGCCAGCCGCCCGTGGCGCGCCTTTAGCACCGCCGCCGCCGCCACGCCCGGCGGCCGCGTGCGTCTGCTGCCGCCGCCGCTGAGCTCGGGAAACTCCGCGATGGACAGCGCGATGGCCGCCTCCGTCAGCGGCTCCTCCGTCTCGACCGCGTCGCTCGCGTGAAGCACCGCCGCGGTGACCGCGTCAGCGGTAGTGGCGCCCGCGCCGGCGCCGGCGCCGGCGCCGCCAGACCGCCGGCCGGGCGGCAGCAGCAGCGACGCCGGGGGCGGGGGGGGGAGCTTGCCGGTGCTCGCCGACGGGTCCACCACCAAATTGTAGTGCTGGCCGCCGTGGTAGGTCAGCCGCAGGGGCGGGCGAACGACGCCGGGGGGGGGGGGTGCCACGGCGGTGGCCCTCGCCCCGCCGGCGGCCGTCGCATACCGCGACGGTCATAGCAGCGGGAGTACGCGGCGGCGGCCGCCCCTGCGGGGGTGTCCCCAGTGTGGTATAAAACTCGATCCTCTCAGACACGTGTCAATATCCCTCGGGGGAAAGGGACAGGTAACACAGAAAGGGGAACTACGAGAATGGTATGCCTGTTGCCTCACGTGCCTGCTCGCAGAGCAAACAGATACGCACGGTAGTGCACACGGGGAAGAGGAAAGCAAACGCGCAGTTGTCTTTTTCCCTGAGGGCGCAGGCCAAGGGCGCCTCGCTGTCCCTCTTAACGTGCATCTGGGGGAGCCTCGGCACGTTGGCCAGGTAGCCCCCCCATAACCCCGAGTGGCCCCGACCCGAGTGTAACCTCGTCAGGTCGGGGGCCACTATCACTACTAATTCAATTCCCACTCACTAATCTCACACTCAAATTCTCTCAAATCAAGTTCCTCACAAGTATGCAAAAACCCATCAGAAATCCCTCTCTCACGTGTGGATAGCGTAGTCCACCGCATCCCAGTGCCGGGCACGGGCCACGGCCGCCAGCCATCACCACACGGCGGGCGTGTACTGGCACTTGGTGCCCTCTGGTTGCAGTCCCGGGTCGGCGCCAAGTCGGGGCCAGGGATGCTACATAGCTCCCTCCCTAGTCCGGCACGTCCTCGGGCCGAACCAGGTGCCACCGTGCACAGCCTCGAGCACGTCCACACCGGTGCCGAGGTCGAGCTTCTTCACCCCGGTTACGACCACCTGCTCCGATTCTGCCCCCCCCCCCCTTTCTCCTTCACCTTGGCCCTCTCGTTCCCCCGGAGTCTGGACGTCATGTCCAGTTCCGAGATCCAAGCTGGGCCCGTGGTTCCGGCGGCAAGTGTTGCGGAGGAGAACACGGGCAGTCGCGCCCCTCTCCTGCCTCCGGTTCCTCGGGTGTGCGTGTCGGCGCCGGTTGCCACGGCGGGGACAGATCGGGTTCCCCCGGCTTCCGCGATGCACCCGGTCGAGACCCCCCCGGTGGGTCTCCCGGAGATGCTTCTTGGGCAGGATCCTCTGGCGGCCCGGCGCTACTCCACGGTGGTCGGCAACGCCGGCGCGGCCCAGTGCCAGCAGGATTGCTTGGACCTCTGGCGCAAGGAACTCCAGCGCGGGGTCTTGACCGAGATGGACAAGAGACGTCTTCATACGGCGGACCAGATGCGCCTGGCACAAGACTGCTCCCAGAGCTTCTCGGGTTCCTCTTGGGTTGCTTGTCTGGAGGATCTCCCCTTCGCGCTGGTGCTGGATCTACCCTTGACCGAGCGTCGCGTGTCCGCGTCCGTTCTCCGGTGGCCAGAGGAGGAAGGGTACGTCCACCGGGCACTCAAGGTCTGGGACGAGGCGCTCAAGGGGTCGGGGAGCCTGAACTGCGACCCCGTCCGAGTATGGTCGCTCTGGAGCCGCCTTCCCTGACCCAGATATACTCCAAGTTGTCGCCTGCACGGGAGCAGGGTGAGCGACGCGGGCGTCAGCGTGACTTCCTCGTGAGCTGCAACCACCAGGAGTTCTGGAAGCTGGACAAGGCTAACCGGGTGGCGTACTACCCCAAGGTCATCCCGCAGCAGCAGGAAATCGAGATCCCAGTCGGGTTTGCTCCATCCAGCATCCCCTTCACCTGGTACTTCTTGGACGCCTTGACCCAGGCGTCGATCAAGGGCTTCTTCCACTCGATCCCGTACATGATGTACACGTCCGAGATGACAGTCTTGGCGGCCAACCACTGGCTTCACGACGTCTTGGTGTCCAACCGGCTTTGGTTTCTCCCTGACCTCCTGATGGTCTGGATTGTCGACAAGTTGACCGTCGACTTCCTGTGCAGCCAGGACGAGGAGTACAAGGAGCTCTTCCAGGCGATGATTGACTTCCGGCGTCTGGTGCCGGTGCATGACCGGAACTTCTTGAACGCGATTGCCGACCAGAACAGCCCGCGTCGGGATGGCTTCGGTTGGGCGCAGGTGGTCTACCAGTCTTCTCCGGCCAAGGTGCAGCTGGCGACGCCGCTTCCGGCGTGGCCGCAGCTAGGCAGCTTTCCTGCTCCGGCCGCCCTCGATCTTCTGCCAATTGGACCGCCGGTGCAAGAGTCAGGATGGGCCGCGGCGGTCGGTCGGGCGTCTGCGGCGGCTCCGCTTCCTCCTGTTGCACCTGTCGTCCCGGTGGCTTCGCCTGAACCGTCGCCGGCACGTTCGCGCCCTGTTCCGGCTGTGCCGGTACTTCAAGCTCCTCCGGCACCGCGCTTGTCTGAAGCGAGTCTGGGGGTGGCCGTGCGGTCGCCGACTACTCCGGCCGCTCTGCCTCGGACGCCTTCGTCCAACGCCGGCGGCGCTGTGCCTCCGCTGGAGTTGGGTACTCCGGTTTCTGGGGCCGTTGTGGACCGTCCGGTAGTGTCATCCTCGGGGCGGTTCGAGATTCCGGCGCCGACTCTGCGCCTTACCCGCTTCCGGGTGCCTGACTGGTACCTGAACCAAGGTAAATCAAGTCCCTCACAAGTATGCAAAAACCCATCAGAAATCCCTCTCTCACGTGTGGATAGCGTAGTCCACCGCATCCCAGTGCCGGGCACGGGCCACGGCCGCCAGCCATCACCACACGGCGGGCGTGTACTGGCACCTGGTGCCCTCTGGCTGCAGTCCCGGGTCGGCGCCAAGTCGGGGCCAGGGATGCTACACCCAGCAGCCGGTGGCGGCCGTGCTTGCGACGACGAGGACGCGCTCGCGTCGTCACCGCCATGCCTTCCCCCCCCGGCGGCGCTATCGGGCCCGCCATGCCCCTCTGGCTGCGGGTGGTGGTAGATGGTCAGCGGCGTCAGGCTGTACACAAACACCTCGACCGGGCGGGCGTAGAGCTCGGCGGCGGCCTGGATCTCCACGTGGCTCCCGTGGCACCGGTCCTGCCGCTTGCGCGCAACGTACTCGTCAAAGGGCTCGGACACAAAGGCGGAACAAAAGTCCCGCTGCAGGTCAATGTAGTCCACCACCGCCGCCCGCACCGCCCGGTGCGCCTCCTCCGTGCCGTACACCTGGTCGGCAATCGCACGAAAGAGGCAGTTGTGGTCCCCGCGGACGGGGCGGATGCGCCCGCCGCGGGCGCGGCGGAGGAGCGCCTCAAACTCCGCCTCGGTCATGGACGGGACGAGCCGCTCGGCGCCGCCGCTGCAGAGGGAGCTGCCGCTCTCCGAGTCCCCGTCGCCGCCACCGCCACCCCCACCCCCCCCACCACCGCCACCGCCACCGCCACCGCCACCGCAACCGCAACCGCCGCCGCCTCCGTCGGGGGGCGATGAGGGCAGCAGCGTCCCGCGTGCGGCGGGTGACGCGAGACGTGGGCGGACATCGCCAGGCACGAGCCCGGCGGGGGAGGCAGGCCGCAGCGGTGGGGACGATGGCGCGGTGGTGGGGGCAGCCACCGCCGTATCAGCGGCAGCTGGCGCAGCGGCAGCGGTGGGCGCGGCGACGGGGGCGGCGACGCCGCCGCCGACGCCGCTGCCAGCCCTTTTTGCATCCAGCGTTGGTGGTAGGAGCAGCAGCGGCGGCGACACGTCGGGGCCCGCAGGCGGCCGCTCACGGCGAAGCGGCACATCGGGGGGAGGAGACGCCGGCCGGTTGCTCCCGGCGGCTACGCCATATGCTGGCGCCACCGCCTCGGCCGTCGGCGGCGACCGCTCTGAGGCGCCCCCGTCAGCTGGCACCGCCGCGAGTGGCGGCGCCGCCGCCGCCGCCGCACCCGCCTGTCCATCCCAAGCCGCCGCCTCGGCCGCCCCGGCTGCCGCCGCCACCGCCACCGCCGCTGCCGTTGGTGTTGGCGGCGCCGCGCCAGCGTCTGCCGCGGGCGGCTCGTCCCGCCTGCCCGCCGCGGGCCCGGGCGGGGGCGGGTCCCCCACACGCACGCGCATGGCGGGCGACCGTCGGTACCGGCGGCGTGGGGTCCCGCACGGGCAGGTGGACGCGGCGGGCGACAAGGGGAGGGGTGGAGAGGGGGGGGGGTGGCGGACGTGACGAGGCCGGCCTCGGCAGGCGCCGCGGCGCCGCTTCCACGCGCGCGGTGCGTGGCGGCCGCCACCTGGTGTCGCCGACGCGTGCGTGGGACACGACGGGCAGGGGGTGGGGGTGGGGGTGGGGGTGGCCGAGTTGGGGGGAGGGTCGTGGCGGGGGGCGGGGGTGGGCGGGGGCCGGCTGGGGCGCGCGCCGTAGCGGTTTGGGGCCTGGGGAGGACAGGCGCGAGGGGGGCGGCCAGCAGGTCGCGCGGCTGGTCGGCAACTTGAGCTATAGAACATGAGACGGCCCCAGTGCAAACGAGAGTAGTCCAGTTAGTTCAGACAGTTGCCACCGTCATTACTTTGTAGTGACTGGCCGCTTGTCTGTGCCAATACCGTGCTGAGGGCCATATCTAGATCTCCTCATCATGGAATAAGCAGTATCCACAAAACTGCCTCAGGGATCTAGCGCAGAGGCTCATCAGTGCACAGATCGACGAGCAAAAGCTTCGTTCCGACTTGGGCGGAGTGGTTCTTGCACGGGATCAATGCCCACTTCTTCTTCGCTCTCAACATTGAATGCCAAAAATTCCGTCTGCAGCCTAAGATGCGCTTGTCATCATTCCCAGGATTATCAAACAGCACGTTCTAGACGGGCCCCATGTCACATGAACCAGTGATCAACGGAAAAGACCGGTGCATATTTGGAACAGAGTGTGCTCTTTCGCTTCTGCGAGGCTGAATTGTGAATCATTCAGTGTCCCATCCCACGCACCTGCGAGCACGCATTTTTCAAGTCGCAATGGCCTATCGGTCAGCAAATCAAGTGCTTCGATCGCAGAAGTAGGACAATGCCACCATTCGCCGGACGTGAACTGCAATCTACCACAGGCGTTACAAAGCGCCACTAGAAAATGGCATGTTTCGCAAACAGCCAGGTTCTTTTGGAAATTGTGCCGCAGATGTCCAAAGAGCTATCACGCGGTGCAGATACCTAGTCTTATGCACGTAAGCGCCATTAGCTTTTGGCTGCCGAGACGACCAAGAGCTGAATGTGCCAGCTCCATGAGGTTTATCGCTAGACAAGCAAAGAGCGCTGTACAGCTGTACTTTGCATGGGACTTTTTCGAGCCGTCCACGACTTTCTTCTGTGTGAAGCCATACGGTGGTTCTTCAAGAGCGGCGAGTAGTTGCAATGCTAAGAATATAGCTAGACAAATTGTCAGATTTTGGTTGAATGATGACAGCATTTCTCCAGTTTTCCTACCAAACAGGACAAGATGCATATGATAAGTGTGGTTTTTTTGGCCGCGCTGTCTCGCTTTGATTGTGGGCCCCCGCACGGGCCATTAAGCAGGCAGCGCCGCGCTCCCAGCGGCCCTTGTCTGTGGCCTTCCACACAATTCAGCAGGGTGGGCACAAAGTGCGCACTACTTTTCAGTTGTCTACGTGTATGCCCGACGCGTTACCTTGGTCAGTAGGCATCACCCTCGTCGACCCCCTGCCCTATTTATCCATGAGCGACAACCAACTGCGCGCATCAACAGGCGTGTTGTGAAGATCAATAATCGCACGTGCCCAGAGCGCTCACTTGACGTTACCTTCCGCAACTCCGTCATACGACGTCTGTTCAGTTCGCTGTCTTTCCGTGTCATCAACGCTCCCGCGCAGCTTAAACAAGCAGCAGGAGTAAAGCATTTCGCGAATAGCCCCACTATGCTGGTGCAGTTAGAGAATCATGTGTTGTGTGAAACGCAACACCCGCCAGAAGCTGGGCGGCTGCAATTCTAGACGGGCAGCTGGAAGCTTCGCAGCTGAATGCTTCGCAGCTCGCATGTGACCAAGGGGCACTTCTTCAGTCTTGTTTGAAACATGTGCGTTCTGAAGTCGCAAGATCCCAGATCTGACACACAGCTGACAGTGATCAGAACGTTTAGAGTCGGCTCATTCCTGGATGCCTATCTGAGCTCGCACGAAGTGCGCCGAGTACAGACCTGCGCACGACCCCTACGCAGGGCTTCCAGAGAATGGTGTGTGAGGCGTGCGGGCGAAGCAGACCTCCGTGTCTTCTCTAAAGCTTGTGCACATTTTGCTATTTTCTGAAGTGAGAAAAAGTGTCTAAAACAGCTTACACTGGGGAATGTTTGCTGGATTCACTGCACCTGGAAAAGAGAAAAAGCTCTGCAGCTTGCTCTCGTTATGCCCGATCCGGACGTCAACCAAACCCAGAGAAAAGCTACATGATGTGGCAGAACTGGCCCTACGCAGGGGGGCAGAGCGTGCCATACTGGGACGGGGGACAACTGGTCAGACCCGTTCCTCCGTTTGCGTTTGATCCCGAATTTCCCTGAGTCAGGGATACTTTGCTTGATAGTAAATCCAACATGGATTTGAGGGTTTTCTGCATTGTATCGTCTTGAATTTTCGTGTGGCCCGGTGGGCAGGTTCTGGGGTGGGAGATTCTGAGTGGCGAGATTGTGAGAGGACCCTGGGGGGATAAGGGGAGGGACAGCGGGGCTTGGCCTCGTTTCCC
The DNA here is from genome assembly GCA_009829735.1 of Pyropia yezoensis. NCBI lineage: Eukaryota > Rhodophyta > Bangiophyceae > Bangiales > Bangiaceae > Pyropia > Pyropia yezoensis. The sequence goes on along the minus strand of CM020619.1, from coordinate 31,073,567 downwards.
CGTCCCGACCAGGAAACTGTTGGCCCACTCACCATGTTCTTGTTTACTATTGGGGGGATTGCCCCACAACAGAGACAGCGTTTGTGCGACATGCACTTCTTCCGATTTCACCGACACGGGAGGCAGCCCTTGTGCACCACCCCAGCTTAGGTGCTGGGTGTGCGAGTGGTTCTTGCCACATTTGGTGGAGCAGCAGGGGACAGAGGTAAACTTTACCTCTGGGTGCACCCGGGTTTAGGGGGCCCTCTGTCTCAGAGGAACGGTGGTCTTGGACTGTGTCGTACGGGTCGTCAGCCAACATGGCTGGACTGGACCCCCCGTCGTCCGGGGAGTACACGGGTGACGCACGTACTCCAGTGCCTTAGATTACTGGTGAGACACAGGTTGGTGTACCTGGGGTCGCAGAGAGACTGGAGGTCCCTCAAGCCAGCAGGACTGGGAGTGCGGGCGGGAAACTGGCCACCCCGACTCAGGCGGGAGTTCATTCGGGTGACACCCCCGATGATGGTGGACCGAAGTCCCGCCTCCTGGTGGTACGCTCAACGGGAACGTCCCAAGGTGAGAGGAGTGTCCCCGCGGGATCCACTGGGGTTGGAGCCAACTTTGGCATGGAGCAATCGCCAACTAGGCTTTCGGAGAACGGCGGACCTCCATTGGTCGGTGATGGGCTCGCGCCATTGCCCTCGGTTGAGACCCCTGAGGGTCGTGGTCTCCCCTCAGGTCGACTTTCGGAGGCTGACCGAGATCCAACTGGAGTCGAGAACCCTCTCCTGTCGGAAACTGTCTGTCGGGAGGCGACCGATGTGTTGCGGCAGGCTTTGCCGGAACTGGTGGTTGCGATGACGAATACTTTTCTATATCAGATTGTGGCGAGTTTGCCACATGGTCTCAATGTCCAAACCGGAGTGGGGCTCTCGAGCCCGCAGACGCAGTGAACACTTCACCCTACGCCTGCGTCGGGGCGTCCCGAACAGGGACCAACCCCTGTGACTTCCAACTTGGGAACCACGGGGACGTCAGCAGGTCGAACGCCGAATACAGGGGCGTCTCCTGTAGAGATATCGGGGGTTACACCCAGCCCGCCGGTGCTGACGGCAGAGACGGGTCAGTTTACCCGTTGGCCCCAGCGGCTGTTTCCTCAACGTGAGGTGCCGCCCAAGATCCAGGTAGCCAATCCGGTCTAACGGGGTATCTTTGACTGAAAGGCCTTCGCCCTGAACAACAAGTCAGTGGCGTATGGCCCTGTTCAGGCCCGAGTAATGGGCCGTGCCAAGAAGAATGTAACTCACTCTTTTGGGCGCAAAGCAGAGTGGGATGGAACTCCCCCCCTCCACGTCTTCAAATTCCTGCGTCGTTTTACAACAGCCTGTGACGACAATGCCATAAGTGAAGGCGTGGCTTTCTACATGCTACAGTAATTCACCAAGGGCGATCTACGGACGGAAATTATGTCCGTCATGCCCAGTTCCTCAAGTGGAGGAGCTGGTGAGTTGACGTCCTACCTAGAGCCTATCAACTGGTTGATGAGCGCTATGGTTGATGAAGCCGAGTTAGCTCTTCAAGTCGAGGAGTTTACGCAAGCGCACCAGGAGGAGAATGAGAACGAGTTGTCCTTCGCGGACCGAGTCCGTAAGCATTACGATCTCTGTGGCTTTCTTCACCCACAAGCTGTGGTGAAGAGTCGCTTTGTGAAAGGTCTCCATTGGTCGGTCTGTATGGAGACCCGGGAGCATAATACCTCCCGGGCGACACTGGCCGAGTTGGTCAGGTTTGCCTACCGCAGAGGGGAGGCTTACTGCAAGCTGCAAGATGAGCAACGCCAGGAATGGCAGGCCGAATTGGCCAAGGAGAGAGAGGAGACTCGCAAAGCCAAAGAGCTGCGAGAGGCACGCCGGATCCCTAAGGATAAGGTGGCAGCCGCAGTGGGAACTTCCCAAGGCAGCCTCTCGGGTTCCAAAGTCGGGAAGACCCTCCCGGGTGTAGCGTAATGGGACCCGGTTCCCGAAACCACGAACCACAAACACACACACAGAGACCACAGTCCGAAGCCCAAGAAGGAACAGGAATGAGCCCTTGCTGGTCCACTCGCCCGCCACGATACGAGGCAAATGTAAACAGGACAAAAGCCCGAGGGAGAACGAACCCAAAGCACTGTTGATTTTACAAGATGGCCCCGGGGAGAACCCCGGAGCACCCCTCAAGAACCTCCCCCCCTGGCCCCTCCAGGGTCTCATAGCGAGGCCCCCAGAGGGCGCCCCCAGCGGGCCAAGTGCCAGCAAGGCATCGGCCGCTCACCGGGCCAACACACGAAAAGAAAGCGAAATCCCCCCACACGCAAATGTCAATCCCAAAAAAAAAAACCCAGTGAGAAAAAGGGGAAAGACACAAAATCACGCAAGGACAATAAAAGCGAAAAATCAAGCAAATAACCCGAAGGTCAGCATGCCCCCAACCGGGCACGTCCTCCACTCCGGGGGACCAATCAGGGCACCGGGCGTGTCGCCACTGCCCCGGGCCACCGATGCAGGGATCCCAAACCAGCGCGTGGTTCCACGTAACGCTGCCAGCCGGGTCCCAAGTCAGCCTCCCGGGTCCCAACGGTACCTGAGGGCTGTAGCATCCCTGGCCCCGACTTGGCGCCGACCCGGGACTGCAACCAGAGGGCACCAGGTGCCAGTACACGCCCGCCGTGTGGTGATGGCTGGCGGCCGTGGCCCGTGCCCGGCACTGGGATGCGGTGGACTACGCTATCCACACGTGAGAGAGGGATTTCTGATGGGTTTTTGCATACTTGTGAGGGACTTGATTTGAGAGGATTTGAGTGTGAGATTAGTGAGTGGGAATTGAATTAGTAGTGATAGTGGCCCCCGACCTGACGAGGTTACACTCGGGTCGGGGCCACTCGGGGTTATGGGGGGGCTACCTGGCCAACGTGCCGAGGCTTCCCCAGATGCACGTTAAGAGGGACAGCGAGGCGCCCTTGGCCTGCGCCCTCAGGGAAAAAGACAACTGCGCGTTTGCTTTCCTCTTCCCCGTGTGCACTACCGTGCGTATCTGTTTGCTCTGCGAGCAGGCACGTGAGGCAACAGGCATACCATTCTCGTAGTTCCCCTTTCTATGTTACCTGTCCCTTTCCCCCGAGGGATATTGACACGTGTCTGAGAGGATCGGGTTTTATACCACATATTTGGTGGAGCAGCAGGGGATTGGAGTGTTTGAGAAGAGACATTTGGGAGCAGCGGTTGGGTTGTTCCTGTTCTGTCTTTTTCTGTGGTTTGGGAATTATTTGCACCCGTTCACGGGAATCCCATTCCTGGCTCTCCAACCCCTTTCTTGTTGTCTTGCGATCTTTGGACACGCAGGCAACTGGACTGTGGCTGTCAAGAGACCAACGTGGCTACCCTCCCTGGCACGACGGTGCCCGAAGGGGTAGACCCCGCGTCCCTTGACGCATCCCTGGTCACCGCGGGGGACGGTGCCCAACCCGGCGTTCTCCCTACAGGTGAAGCAGACCTGGGCGTGACATCCGGTAGCGGACTGGAGTCTACAGGCGGCCAAGTACCTCCTGCTCCCGTTCCTCCGGCTGTTCCTCCTGTGGGAGCCACCCCGGGGTCAACGGCGTTCGAGTCCGCTCGCAGCAGACGTCTCCCTCCTGTCGGTTCTACTCCTCAACCTCCAGGGATAGCCCCTGGTGTGTTTACTCCTGGACCCACACATGGCAGCTGGGTGTATACACCTCTTCCTGTGGGCACTAGCAGTGCCAGAGGCACCGCTATGACTGGTTCTACGGGTCTTCCTGAGACTTCGACTCCTGGGACCGGCCAAGCTTTTCCTCCCCTTGCATCCTATGGGGCGGGGAGCTCCAAGACCGGTAACCGGAGCAGCCGTAGGCGTCGGCGTCGTCGCCGTCGCTCTAGCGCCAGCGAGACCAGTTCCTCCAGCTCTGAGGAGGGATATGACTGGGACGCATCTCCCGGTCCTACCCGGCGCAGGCTAGTCGAGTTCGACTTCCCTGCCCACCAAGTGGGAGATGCCACCCTGAACAAGGTCACGTATTGGGGTAACTACCGGCTGGAGAACCAAGACCAAGGTTACACCCGGAAGATGGCCAAGAAGATGGCATCCCTGAACCGGCGAATGCAGCCGAGCTTTGGGGGACATCCTAAGTTTTCCGGGAAGAGACCGGCGCTTATCTTTGCCTTCCTGCGCCGGTTTGTCAAGGCATGCAATGACAACGATGTGTCCGAGGGCAAAGCTCTCTACCTCCTGGTTAACTTCATGACCAGAGAAGCGAACAGCGGTTTGCACAGGTTCTACCAGACTCGGCCGGACCCATTGTCGGACGTACCGTTGCGAGTTACCCGGAGGCGGTCAACTGGCTCCTGTCCAACTACGCTGACGCGGACTCCCTGCGTAAGGCAGTCGGCAGCCTGAACCGGGCAACCATGGAGAGACAACAGACTCCAGAGGCATTCGCTCGTCGTGTCCGGGAGATGAGCGAGGCTTGTGGCAACGTTTACCCTGAGGACAGGCTCAAGAAGATCTTCTCGGAAGGGCTTCCTGAATATCTTTAAGTGGATGCGGAGAACTACAACTAGGAACATCAAGAACATACCTTCCAGCAGTTGATGGCCTACACCCAGGGCAAGTACCGGCAAGCCAAGGCCCTCCAAGCTCCCATGGTATCAACTCCCAAGCCGTTGTCGCGAGTTCGTCCCGGACCCGACAAGTATAAGGGAGGTGATAGCCCTGTACCGGTGCTCGCAGTTGGCGAGGCCTCACCCGTGAGGTCAGGGGACAAGTGGGGAGGCTTCGTTTCTAAGGAGCAACCTTCCCTGGTCGCCCCCAAGAAGGTCAGGAACCAGCGGTTCCGGTCTTGTTGGCTGTGCCAAAAGGAGGATCACATGTCCTACCAGTGCCCAACCATTCCCAAGGACCTCCAGGAGAAACTCAAGCGTCAAGGACTGGTGTTTGCAAAGGCGGTCAACTGGGCTGACCGGCGGGCACCCTCCAAGATGAACAAGGCACAGGTACACGCAATCCGAGTAGCAACCCTACAGACCATCACGGAGGCTCTGGCAAGGGAAGCTCCTACGGACTTTGACCTGGAGACCGAAACCTCTAAGGACTCCTCGGACCCGGGAAACGAGTAGGGCAGGCGCTCTCCCCAAGTGTCTTCCCGAACCTCCAACGGCAGGGTACTTCTACCCGTTCTCCCCTTGCGTGCCGGGAGAAAGGACGGCAGTTACCTGCTCAACCGGTAGCCGCCTGGACACCCTGTTTGTTCAAGGGGACCTTGCTCGTCCTGCGTAAGGAAAACCTCAAGATTTATGCTCGTATGCGTGTGGGGGATAGCCTCCCCCAAGCTGTTACGCCGGTGGTTGACACGGGGGCCGGACCAAGCGTCATCACTGAGAACCTGTTACCTCCGGGCTGGCGTCGACATGCCTGGAGAGCGCCTACCAGAACCCGCATTGTAGACGCATCCGGTCAAACCCTACTACCGCTTGGCCGTCTTCCCGTCGCCATCTATGTCAACAATGAACCAATGCTTTTTCCCTTTCTAGTCGTCAATACCCTATCAGTCCCCCTCATCCTAGGCTGGGACTTCCAGAAGCAGCATGTCAAGAGTATCCTGCCCGGAGAAGGAAAGGTGCAGTTCAACCATGGGTTTGTGTCACCAGTGCTGGAGCACCTGGACGCCAAGGTTCGTGTGGTCAAGAACAAGAAGGAACGTATCCCACCCTCTACCTTGACTCTCTTCAAACCGGTACTCCTACCTCCTCGCTCGGAGACCGAGGTTCAAGTCACGACCCGGACTGCAGGTCAATGCCTGATCTACGGACGCAAGGAATTTCTGGCGAAACACCGATTATACTTGGCCCACGGACATCACAAGAAGGTGGAGAGGCACACCCCGTTCTCGGTGCTGATCGTCAACGTGAGCCGGAAGCCAATAACCCTCGCCAAGGGCACCCGAGTTGGTACAGCAGAGCCTTACCGGGGGTCCGCCCGTGCTATGAGCAAGGAAGACCTCTTGAACCTGCAACAAGAGCTGGCATCCAACTTGACGGCCTTAGACGTATCTCCGGAACAAGAGCAGGCTGGCAGCGCTACTCCGAAGCCCGAACAAGCACCGCCCGGGATGCCGAAGGTCAATCAAGAAAATGTCCCTCCCGACTTGAAGGGGGCACTGGAGAAGCTTCTCCGGGAATATCAGCACCTGTGGTCTGGAGAGCTGGGCAAGATGGACGCCACCCTACACCGGATTCAACTCAAGCCAGATGCCAAGCCAGTGCACATGCAACCATACCGGGCTGGACCTCATCGCCGGGATGAGATTGAGAAGCAGGTTAACAAGATGCTCAAGATGGATTTTATCGAGCCGTCTGATGGCGAGTGGGCTTTCCCGGTGGTAGTCGTCCCGAAACCTGGCGGTCACTTCCGTTTCTGCGTTGACTACCGGCGCCTGAACGAGATGACAGTCAAGGATGTGTACCCGATACCCCGGATGGATGATTGCATCGACTTTCTTGGTGATGCCACACTCTTCTCGACGCTGGATTGTAATGCCGGTTACTGGCAGATCCCTCTGGCTGACGAGGACAAGGTGTAGCACAATAGGTATCCGTCGCACGTCCACTCTCAGGGAACACTCACCAAGGGGGATCGGCACCAACGTCACCGGGAGGCCAAGGTTGCTGTCCTTGGAGCGCAAGCCATGGGACCAAGATGGGAGCCCAAATGGGAGGGGTTTGTTGTTCTACCTTGGCCGGCGGTGGATTCGCCGCCGGCCCCCTCGTTATAAACCCTCGGAGACATTACTAACTACCCTCCACCCCAAGATGCAAGTCCCTCTGGTCATACGTAACTTATAGATACCGTGACCGGTCCGGACTCTCGAATTGAAAGCCAAGGATTAGAAGTAGCCCCCCTAATATTAGGGTCACAATACGGACAACCATATTGCTACACATCCCTTCCTTAGATTCGGCCCGTCCTCGGGTCGAGTTGCATTCGGGTTACCGAATGTAAGTGGGTCGCGTGACCGTTTACCAGTCGGGTGGGGCTTTGCGCCCCGTCGCGACAGACACCCCTTTTCGAGGTTGTCTGAGGGGGGTGCCCCCCTTTGTGTGGTACACACACGATCCGTTTTCCGGACCGTTAAATTCCCGATGCGGGTATGTTCACGACCCCCCTTTCCGAGGGGTGGTGCAAGCGGATCCGCCACCAGGTGCCTGGTGGTAGGGGGGCCCGTCTCGTGTGGCCGATTGAGTGGGAGGCGGGGGCTGCCCGCGTTGCGTGGGGGCGGTTGGGGGTGACCCCAATTGCTTACCCCGTGTGTGGGGGGGGCGTGGCTACGGTCCAGGTGCCTGGGTGGAGCGCGCTCGTAGCCCCGTGGGGCGCGGGTCGACCCGCGTGCCTGCGGCGCTTCTCGTGGCCGTTTGTGGTCATAAGCGCGGGTGCCCGCGCTTCCCTGGCTCGTCCTGCGCGAGCGTTCCTTGTACCGGGTCGAGCCGGCCTCGGCTTTTCTGCACGGGGCGCCCCTGCTACCCCGGTTGCACCATGTCGGACCCCCAGGTACCCGGGGGTGAGGACGACCTCCTGCTTGAGGAGGAGGAAGAGGTGATGGTGCACGACGTTCCCGTCTCTACCCCCGCCCCCAAGCGCTTCTTGGCGAGCTCGTCAAAGGACGAGGACGACCGGGTGACCGTTCGTGTGGCCCCGGAAGGCGCGCCGGGCGGGTTGTCGTCCGTGTGTAAGCGGTACGACGGCTCCGTCGGGTGGCGGGCAACCGCGTGCAGCGGTGGGCTCTACCGCTACTCCTCCGGCGGCCCGGATGGCTTCTGTCGCCGGTGCCGGCGCGGCTCTCCCTCAAGACGGTGTCGCCGGCGCGGCGGATGGCGGTGGAGGCACCCCGGCCAGCCCGGCGGGTCAAGACGGCGCGGGTGCCCGCCCGGTTGGTGTGTCCGCGGCGGCGGGTAGCGGGTCTACCCGTGCTTCCCCCGTTGTACCCACGTCGGGTCCGGGCGGCGGCGATGCTCTGCCCGCGGTGCCGCGAACGCGTGAAGGTCAAGAGGCCTCTACCCCGATGGCAGTGGACTCCGGGAGTTACTCCGGGCGGGCGCCCGCCCTTCTTCTTCCTCCTCGGCCGCGCGCGCCTCCGGCGCCGGCCCCTCTTCCGGTGGTGCGTCCCCCGGCGCCCCCGATTCTTCCTGGTCCTGCCCGGGTTGCCCCGTTGGGTGGCGGCGTCGCCGTGGCGGCGGGTCAACCCGCCATGTCGATGTCCGACTTGGTGGCCCGGGTTCGGGGCCTGTCTGTGCAAGAGTACATGGAGTCCGATGGGCGGATGCGGGTGGACTTCCACCTGCCCCATCCCCGTGGAGAGTCCTCCCGGCGCGTCAAGGTGGACCCGAGTTGGGAGCGGGAGTTGGTGCGGCTGGTCTACCAGCCGAACGCGGTGCGAGTGGAACACCATTGGATCCTGAGTCAGCCGGACAACCGGCATGCGCAGCTCTGGCGCACTCGGGTGGGACGGGGTGAGGTCTACCTCGACCCCAACTTCGGGGTATGCGACTTGATTGCCCCCGCGTTGCCGCGGGAGATTGACAACCCGGCGAGTGCTCGGGGGATTGCGGCGGCGGCGGAGCCGGTTGCGTTTGGGGAGACGGTGGGCAGTACCGGTCGGTATCCCGACTTTGACTACTACCCGGGGGTACCCCCTTATCTGTCGTTGACGGCTCCCTACCCGCCTATGGCGGGGTTGAAGTCGGCGTCGAGCTGGCGGCGTAACCATGGTGTCATGGCGGATGCGTTCCGCACCGATATAACGTGTGCGTTGCAGACCGGCAACGGTCGTGCGCCGGTATACACTCCCGTGCGCCCGCCTCTGTGGCAGGAGGGGTGGGAACCCGCCCCTGCTTTCCGGTTTGACACCGGCTCCTGTCTCCGCTACTTCGGGAGTGTGTTGGCCTCCCGGCCGGCCCACCCGTTGCAGGGTACCTTCAACCTTGAGGTTACCCTCGGGCAGGCTTCCTCCTTCTTGCTGTCCGTCCGCCGGCAGGGGCGCCTGTTTCATCTTCCGACGGGTGTCCGTCGGCACATCGCGCAATTGGGCGTGGACCTGATAGCTGCCAAGACCGGGTTGGCCCGGGAGTTCGAGGCCCTGCTGGCTGTTCACGATGCCGTGAACTGGGCTGGGGTGTTGGCCCTTCCCCCGACCGGGACCCGCAGGCTGGGGCTATCCCCTTGCCTTGTCACTCGTTGCGTATCCGGCGTACTCAGCCGGGTGAGCCCAGTTGCCATGGGTGGGCATCCACCGAGGCTGTTGCTGACCTGGGTATTCCCATGGTCATCCATGACCCTTATCAGGTCCTTGCCCCGTGGTTCGGTAACCCGATACCGTCGGCGGTGGGTCGTCGTTCCCGAGAGTGGGGCTCTGCGGGGGGGGAGCGTGAGGTGTCCCGTCGTCGGGCGGAGCCCCGCCGGGGCTACGGTGGAGCCCCCTCGGTGGGGTCCTACCGGGCCTCATACCAGGCGCCACCGGCTCCGGTGGTGGCCGTGTCGGCTCCTGTGGCTCCTCTGGCTGCGCCAGTGTCACCTCCCGCCCCTGTCCTGCATGACGGGGGTCCCCGTCTCTGGTATGAGGGCGTTGACGCCCTTGTTGCCCGCGCAATGCGGGGGGGTCTCTCTGTTAGCTGGGGGGATATCCCCCCAGGTGCTGCGCTGCTTGGGTCAGCGCGTTGCTTTGGTGGTGTGCTTGACCGCCTCCAGAAAGCTCTGGAGGACGTGGAGGCTGGCCGCAGCACCCTCTTCCAGCTATGCACCGAGGTGACTCGGGTGATAGACCGTCGTGATATTGCCGACCAGTGGAGCACGGAGGTATACGCGCTTACGGGTGAGTGGCCTCCCTCGGGCAGTGGGTCTACCCACTGAGGATTGCCATTGTTTGTGAGGGGGAGGGACCCGGTAGCCCTTATGGTGCCCGGGTAGTAGTGAGTATAAACTCATCCCCTTCGGGGGCATTGCTTGCCTCTGTTTGCTGCCCTGGGGAGTACCCCTTCTGGCTCAGTGGTGCCTTGCCTCCCGCCCAACTTCTTCCGGTTGGTTCATGCTTGGGGAGGTCATCCTTCCTCACTTTGTGTCTTAGCTTGGGGAGGTCATCCTCCCGTGTAAGCCCCCTAGTTACTTCGATATTATCGGAGTTAGCCTTTACCTTTAAGTTAACTTATTAAGGTTCGGGTTTCGCTTAGTTACCTAAGCTTGATTTGACTTAGCAACCTAAGTCTGATTTGACTTAGAAACCTAAGTCTGCCGTAATCATGTCACACCCTACTTAGTAGGTATAAGCCCCACCCCCCAACAGCCGAAGTCGGTGTCGGTTGGGTTGTTACAGTAGGCGTCGTCGCCTCATGTAAGGCATGAGGAGTTGGCGGGGTATATTCGCCGCCTGTTCCCAGGTGGGTGAGTCGTATCCGACCCACATCACCTTGATGTACCAGAGTCCTGGTAGGTCCGGGTCGGTGTGTCCGAACACGCTCTCTACTTGGTATGGAATCCCATCCGGTCCCACCGGGTCATCTGACCGGTGGGTTGTAAGAGCTTCATGTAGCAACCCAGCCGGTACCGGCTGAGGCTGTTCCGGCTTCGGAGCAGGTGTGACATCATTCACACTGATGCGTTGGATCTCCGTATCGGAGTGTAAGATAACAGAGTGGTCATCTCTGTAGAGAACCTGGTACGGTCCCTTGACCGGTTGCATGAGCTTGTTCCCCCGGAACTTCTGGTGTCTGATGTAGACCCAGTCACCTGTCATCAGGGTAGCGTTGCGCACCCGTAGTCGGGCGTCGAAGTTCTTCTTGTATCGAAGTTGTGTTCTGTCAAGGGCACCCTTGAGCTTAGGGATCGTCCACGATAGCTTGGCCAACCAAGCTAGGTGTATGCGTTCGGCCGGTCGGCCCTTCGGTGTATCATACCGAGTGCACCTGCCTGGCGGCAGCGTCAGGTTACCGACGCCTAAGGGCATGACCCACTCTAGCGGAGCGATGTTCGTGCTCCGATGTGGCCTGGCATTGTATGCCAGGGTGAGTACGGACAGAAGCCTGTCCCAAGTGTTCGTGTGCTCAGCCACGTAGCACTGTAGCATCTTGACGATGGTGCGGTTGAACCGCTCCACCTGTCCGTTGGTCTGCGGGTGGTGGTCGGATGCCCGACGTGGTTCGATACCGAACATGCCCAGGACCTTAGTGCAGAATGCTGACGTAAGGTTTGCTCCGTTATCGGAGAGGAGTTGCTTCATTACTCCGTAAGCACTGATCCAGTGGTCAACTACTGCGTTCATGATCGTGTATGCCGTATCATTCGGGATGGCTGCCGCTCGTGACAGCTTAGTGAAGCGGTCAGACATGACCAGGATGTACCTGTTCCCTTCTTCCGTTACCGGAAGTGGCCCGAGTATGTCGATAGCGACTTGCTCGTTGGGCCCATCGGGTGGGAATAGCTTCATGGCAGACGCCTGCCTATGTAGACTCATGCGATTACGTGCACAGGGGTGGCATCCCCTTACGTGGTCGACCACGTCGACGGCCATTGCTGGCCAGTAGAAGAACCATCGCATTGCTGCGAACATACGAGAACCCCCCGGGTGTCCGGCTGTAGGGTTCTCGTGTTCTCGTTCCATGACGGCTTGCCGTAAGGACACGGGAACCACGACTTGATGTCGTCCATCGGCGGGTGCCCGCCGGTATATGAGTCCGTCTTCGTTCTCGGAGAAGATGCCGGCCGTGCCGGCCAGGAGGTTAGCACGATGACGTCTACAGTCATCGTCATTGGCTTGTGCCTCGCGGAAGTCCGCGAGGGTCAGTGGGCATGCTCGGTGTGCCATGGTATGGTCAACCATACCTTGGGTGGCGTTACCCACCATGCAGACCGGTACCACCGGGATGTCCTCGTCCACCGGGCGGGTATCGCCGCTCGGGGTGTCGAGTCGAGACAACGCGTCTCCAAGATGGTGGGTTGACCCAGCCTTATACACGGTACGGTAGTCGTGCTCGGCCATCTTCAGCCTCCATCGGGCTAGCCTCCCATGGCTATCGGAATCCTTGTCACCAAGGTTGAGGAGCCATCGTCGGGGTTCGTGGTCGGACCTCACGATGAACCTGGAGCCCTCCAGGTATGGACGGAGCAGTTGCACTGCCCATATAACTCCGAGGCATTCCCGCTCGGTGGCACTATAGTTCCGCTCAGCCGGGTTGAGTGTCCGGCTGAAGTACCCTACCGGACGTAGGTCCGGGATAACGTTATCGGTACCGATCAACGTCTCTCCCTGTAACAGGGTGCATCCCACTTGTGTATCGCACGCATCGACATCGATGACGAAGGTACCCCGTCTGTGCGGTAACGCAAGGACGGGTGGGCATAGTAGGGCTCGCTTCAGCGACTCGAATGCCTCCTCTTCGCTAGGCGAAGGGGGTTGGAGTACCTTGGGTAAGGTACTGCTCGTAAGAACCGTCAACGGTTTAGCTATCCGAGCGAAGTCCTTGACGAACCGTCGGTATACATTGCACATTCCCAGGAAGCTCTTGAGCTGTGTCTGGGTGTTAGGGAACCGGGCATCCCGGAGTGCCCGGGTATTGGCTTCGAGTACCCCTAGTTTACCAGGGGTTATCTGGTGGCCCAGATACTCGACCGTCTGTTGGAAGAAGGCGCACTTCTTCAGACGCAGGGTTACCCCGGCATTCCTCAAGAGGGTGAGTACCTCGTCAACATGTTGCACATGGTCATCCATGTTACGCGAGAAGACGATGACGTCATCGAGGTACACTAGGCAGTTACGCCACCTCACCCCCGACAGTATAATGTCGATGGCCCGCTGGAATGTAGCGGGGGCGTTGGACAATCCGAAGGGCATCCTTAGGAACTCGTACACTCCACTGTGACAGACGAATGCCGTCTTGGGGATATCCTCGTCCGCCACCGGGATCTGCCAGTATCCGGCATTGCAGTCGATGGTGATAAACACCGTAGCTTCCCCCAGGGAGTCGATGCATTCATCCATCCTTGGTAAAGGGTATGAGTCTTTTTTGGTAACCAAGTTGAGGCGTCGATAATCGATGCAAAACCGAGGGGTCTGATCCTTCTTCGGTACGATAACGACTGGGGCACTCCACTCCGACATCGAAGGTCGTAACACCTTCGCTTCGCTCATCCTCTTCACTTCTCCATCAACGATCTCTCGTTGCATAGGTCCCGCTCGGTGCGGTTGTGACCAGGCGGGTCGTGCGCCTGGCACCAGGTCTATACGATGTTGGGTTGCCCCAATGGTACCCAAGGCTCCGCCTGTCCACATGACGTCATGCTTTCTTAGCATCCGTCGTACCCCTTCGGCTGCCGAAGGGGGAAGGTGGTCGAGGTCAGCCTCGGCCAGGGCCTTCAGTGCTTCTTGGTCCTTTGACGGCATGTCCGCCGGGGCCACCGATGGGTTAGGCTTCCCGTCATCGGGTTGCTGTCGCTCGGTGGTCTCGGCGACCGCCAGCACCTCAAGTGGTTCCACTTGACCTTCCTTATCAGGGGTAAGGATATCTCCTTCGTAGAGCTCGGCAATCCCGAGGATAGTTCCCTTCGGGAGGGTGACTGCCTTACGGCGATAGTTCGCCATCACTAGGAGGGACGACCCTCCTGCTGGGAGGTCTATGAGACCGTTGGCCATGGTCAACCCATGGCGCTTGTATGTCCGCAGGTTGGACTGGACTCTGCAGATGCCTGCGAGGTCACAGTTAACCGGGAGGACTGTCTCCGACAACGGCTCAAAGCGAGTTCGCTTGGCCAACCGAAGTGTCTTCGGCTCAACACTTGCGTACACCTCAGCCACGTTAACGTGGCTCCCTTGCAGCGTCAGGTCCCTGACGATAGCCGTATGTCCTCGCTTCGTCCCGTCGGCTTCTTGAAGCTCGACGGTCCTCCGTCCTGGCCGGATTGCATCAACGTGATCGTTGATGAAGGTGCACCCCAGTATGCAGGGCACCGATAGCGTCTCACATACCAGGAAGTCAACTTCCGTAGTAAGCTCCCCGATGGTAACCCACAGCGACATCGCTGCGGTCGTACGAATGAGGCGACCATTCGCGTCCTTGATGGTGGGTCCCCGAGTCACTCTGACTCGCGGAAGCCACTTGTCCGGGAGGGTGTCCTTCCGGATAAGGTTGGGTCCAGCCCCTGTATCCAGTACAGGGTAGTACGATCGTGTCGACTGGGGGTCAACCCCCAGTGTGGCTGATACCTTGAAGTTTTCCAAGGTGAACAGTACGTGGCCTACACCGATATCCGGGGTAGCTAGGGCATCCTGGACAGGGCCCTTGGCTGTTTCAACGTGAAGGGGCTTCCCGTCCTCACCTCCCAACCTTGGTGGTTGGTCATCAATCCCCTGACGCCGTGTCGTCGGGGCCGGAAGGTGTACCCGGGGGTTGATGCGGCGTCGGCTCAACCGCGCTCTCCGTGGGGCCTTCCCCGCGGCCGTCCGGGGTGGCTTGCTAGGGTTACCCCAGCGCCCCCCGGTGGTCCTTCCTCTTACTCGTTTCCCGCCCTTGGTAGGGTGCTGTCCGTCGGGACATCCGGCTGAGGGGGTGCCTCCTCGATGGCCAGTACTCCACCTGGAGCTGGCTGCCTACCCGGTGCGGGTCCGGGTGCTCTGGCGGGATACCCCCCGGTGGATGCCTTGCGTTGCGCCGCTGCCCGACGAGACTCCTCGGGGATGAGTGGGCAGGAAGACACCCAGTGCTGGGGATCCTCACACAGCATACATCCGGACGTGCCGGTCCCCCCTTCAGTTCGCATCGGGGTAGCCCCGTAGCTGCGGTTGCCTCCCTCGGGCGCCCGAGCGCCTGCTCCCTGGTAGGCCTTGGGTCCTTGGGTCAACCGGAACATGGACTCCCCCAACCGGTTGGGTCGGCTCGCAATCTGCGGAGGTGCCTCCGTACGTACTGCCCATGTAGGCAGGGGCTGGTGGGGGTTACCCGTAACCGGGGCATACCCCGTAGTCCGCACATACGGGACGCGCCGTCCCGTCCCTTCGTTGACCTGGAACTGGGTTCCAGCCGGGGCGATGTACGCTACCGTACCATGCTCATCAATCACCGGCGTCGCCGGTAGCAACAGGTGGCCCTGTTGGTCGACTAGAGGTTCATCCTCACCGGTGGGGGGGTGTTCGGTCGCCACCAGTACTGGTGCGGCCTTACGTTCCACCTTCTCTTGCCTCGGTACCGGGGTCAGACTGGGCTTGCCTCCCTCACCCTTGGGCTTCGGGGCCAAGGCACATTCCGGGTGTAGAACCCGGTAGGCGTCCCCTAGGGACTTGCACATGTGCATCAGTCGACTGAAGTTCGTCCGTGCCGTATTGGCTCCCCGTGCGTATATCCGCACGTAGTTGGGTACTCCTGTGAACAGGATGGCCCGTAGCTCCCCTTCTCCGAAGAGCTTCCCCAGCTCGTAGTCGAGCTCTTGGATACGGCGTCCAAACATCTCCTTATCCTCCCATCTCTGGGCGGTGGCAGTGCGCAGGGCCCGGTAGTGGTCCTCGCACTTGTCCTCACTGAGGTAGCTGCTCAGCAGCTCCTTGAGAATCCCACGGTAATCCATGGGAGTGGCTGCAACCCTCATTCCCGGCATCGGGGATGCCTGGGCAAGGATGCCCCGCACCCGTTCGTCAACAAAGAACGGGAGGATCTCCAGGGCCAGCCCCTCGTTGACGAGCGCCTTGTCCGCGGCTGCCTTGAAGCTAGTCAAGAAGCCGATGACTGCCAACGGGCGTCCGTTGGGCCCCCCGAACATAGGGACTCCCTTCATAAGAGTCTGCATAGAGCGAATCGCTCGGTGCTACGTATTACGCATCGATTCCGATACGGTGGTAGATCGGTCCTCCAAACGATAACGTTCCGGAGTAAGAACCGACCGGAAGACCTCGTTGACGATCTCCGTGTCAGCGTCCTGGATATCAAGTCGCTTAGCCAGCTGATGAGCAAACTCATCCGACTCCATCCGCTTCAGTAGGCTCGCAGTTACGTGCGCGGTCATAGCTTCCACCACTGAAGATGGTACTTCAGGCGTCGGCACCTCGGGAACCCGAGTTGCCTGGCTTCCGTCGTCGAGGGGGTAATGTGAGAGGGTACCCCCTCCCCCAATAACCGACTCTCCACCGGCGTAAGTATCCGCCAGGTCGTGTCCGCGGAGCCCGCTCTGGGTGCTCCGAGCGTAGCGCTCCGTATGGCTACGTTTAAACTCCGCCGACGAGTCGGATCCATACCCCATTGTGTCCGGGGGATGTCCGGGAGTAGCAACACCGGGGTTAACCCTGGTGGACTCCGAAAGTAGTCCGTCCGGTTCGAACCGTACCGGTGTGGGAGGAACACGACGGGGTCCCGTCGTGTGGCGTGTTGACATCAACACTGCCATTGCGTCCTCCGTCCGATCTTGACGGGCGTCGAGCCCGGAAAACCGGGCCTCGATACGGGCCAATGATGCCATCAGGGAATCCCCTGGTGAAGGAGGCGGAGGAGTGAGGTCGGTCGATGACAGTTGAGGTGGGCCCCCGCCTCCTGCCGTCCGAGCCGTGCCAAACGTCGATCCGGCACCGGAAAGCATTGGCGTCTCAATGTTGTCGATCGGGTTCCCGATCCCGGTTCCCGTAGTCACCTCCGGAGTCGGCGTCGACGCCGATCCGTCATCCTGAACGTTTCCCGTCTCTTGGGTAGACATAGTCACAATCAGTCAACCGACGTACCGATCACCACGAATAAGAGAGCGAGGGGGTGGATTGGGGAGAGTAACAGTAGATCACAGTCACAGGTAAAAACTCAACACAATCGATTAGGTCGCAACACCACGAGTACAAGAAAAGGACCGGATCCCTATCCGTGTGCCAGGGCCGAAGACGGCGTCACCACAAGGGTGACGGAAATCCGTCCCCTGCTGCTCCACCAATGTAGCACAATAGGTATTCGTCGCACGTCCACTCTCAGGGAACACGCACCAAGGGGGATCGGCACCAACGTCACCGGGAGGCCAAGGTTTCTGTCCTTGGAGCGCAAGCCACGGGACCAAGATGGGAGCCCAAATGGGAGGGGTTTGTTCTTCTACCTTGGCCGGCGGTGGATTCGCCGCCGGCCCCCTCCTTATAAACCCTCGGAGACATTACTCACTACCCTCCACCACAAGATGCAAGTCCCTCTGGGCATACGTAACTTATAGATACCGTGACCAGTCCGGACTCTCAAATTGAAAGCCAAGGATTAGAAGAGGCCCCCCTAATATTAGGGTCACAATACGGACAACCATATTGCTACACAAGGACAAGACTACCTTCACGTGCCACTTGGGACTATTCCGGTGCAAGCGTCTTCCTTTTGGTCTCACCAATGCTCCGGCAACCTTTCAGAGAGCCATTGACATCATCCTGTCGGGGCTAAGGTGGAGAACATGTTTGGTCTACCTGGACGATATTATTGTTTTCTCCAAGACCCCGACGGAACACCTGGAACACCTTCGGGAGGTCCTGGCCCTCCTGTCCAAGGCTGGAGTCACCCTCAAGGCCGAGAAGTGCCACCTGTTTGAGACTGAGGTGGAGTACCTGGGACACGTGCTGAGTCCGGGGGAGCTCCGAGTCAATGAAAAGAACATCAAGGCCCTCCGGCATGCACGGCAACCTAAAACCCAGACGGAACTCAAGAGCTTCCTGGGTATGTGCAACGTCAACCGCCGGTTCGTACGGGACTATGCTCTGATTGCCCGGCCATTGACCAAGCTTACCAGCAAGAAGCTTCCCGCACAACTCCCGGTGTTCGACGAGAAGCAGACCGCGGCTTTCGAAGAGCTCAAGAAGCGCCTGACCACCACTCCAGTACTGGCGTTACCCAAGCGGGAGGGCCAGTTTGTTCTGGAGACTGATGCCTGTGGCGTACAGGTGGGGTGCTCACTACTCCAGCAGCAACCTGATGGGCACTTCCTCCCGATAGGCTACTACAGCCGCGTGTTGACCCCAGTCGAGAAGAATTATTCCACGACGGAGCGCGAGTGCTTGGCAGTCGTCTGGGCTTGCTTCCTGTTACGTCCATATCTTGAAGGACAAGATTTCCTCATCCGGACGGACCACGCCAGTCTAAGGTGGCTGCTATGCATGGACAGCAGCCAAGGAAGGGTCGCCCGGTGGCGCCTACGCCTTTCGGATTTCAAGTACAAGGTGTGCACCAGAGCAGGGAGGGAGCACCACTGCGCCGACACCATGTCCCGGCTGGAGACTCCTGCAGCCGATACCGGTCCTATCCCGGAGGAAATACCTTGCTTCATCCTCCCGAATGTCGGACGCGGCTGGCATGCTCCCCTGTATGAGACACCTGAAGCTCATCAACCGGTAACCATTCACCGGATGCTGGAGGCACAACTGACGGATCCTCAATGCTTGGAGCTTCGCCACCAAATGGACCTGAACCGGAACAGTCGCTGCTCCGAGTCTACAGACGGACTCCTGGTAAGGGTGTCACCCTTCGATGGGGCAACTCAAGTCTACGTACCCCGGAGTCTACGGGCTGACATCCTACGCCTGGAGCACTCGTCTCCCCAGGCCGGACATCCTGGTATCAATCGGATGTATGCTTCCATGAGACGACACTATTACTGGGAAACCATGGCCAGTGACGTCCATAAGTACCTGGAGGCTTGTGTTTCGTGTGCAAGGAACCGGTTGTCCCAGAGGAAAAAGACTTCTAAGCTACGTCTATTCCCTGCGGCGGAGCCCTTTGCAAGCTTAAGCATGGACATCCTGGGGCCCCTACCTGAAACATCCAGTGGCAACATATACCTGCTCATCATATGTGACCGGTTCTCCAAGTTCACTCGAGCAATCCCGCTGAGGACCATTACGGCCCTGGATGTTACGTCAGCCTTCTGCGAGTACTGGATAGCTGCCTACGGCCCTCCAGACTCCGTCTTAACCGACAATGGTCCCCAGTTTGCATCCCTGTTCTTCCAAGGAGTCTGTGACCTGATGGGCATCAAGAACTTGTACACTACGACGTACCACCCTCAAACGAACGGCCAGGTGGAACGATTCAACCGGACCCTAGTGGACATGCTACGGCACTACGTGGAGGAGCACCAAGAAGACTGGGACGAGCTTCTGGCTGTCCTCACTCTAGCCTACAACTCCCGATTTCACCGGACAACGGGAGTCGCTCCACTCGACTTTGTCACCCCAAGGCGGCTGACCAACTTCTCCCTGGAAAGAATACCAGATGGTCTCCAGCCTGCACTGAAGTCAGGTCCCAAGGCAAAGGATGAGTTCCTGGAACAACTGAAGCTCCTGCTCCCAAGAGTCAAGGAGTCAATCTCAAAGACCCAGGAGCGATACAAGCGGGACTATGACAAGGGTGTCCGGGAAAGAACAAGGAACTGGGTGGTGGCGACTGGGTTTTTGTGGACAACCATAGCAAGACCCGGGGGAAGCTGGACTCTAAGACGGATGGACCTTATGAGATCCTGAATACGGATGGCTGGACCTTCCTTCTGGACGTGGATGGCTCCCCGTACCGGGTGAGCAGCGACCATGTCACCCGAGCTCCACCGCCAAGCCAACGGGATTTGACCCGGCGCAAGCGGGCCGCAGTACCCTGGCTATCACAAGAAGAAGGCCGGGAATTTGTCTACGTCAAGTTTGTCGACCATGCCT
Source organism: Pyropia yezoensis (assembly GCA_009829735.1). NCBI lineage: Eukaryota > Rhodophyta > Bangiophyceae > Bangiales > Bangiaceae > Pyropia > Pyropia yezoensis. Next base: position 31,053,853 of record CM020619.1, on the reverse strand, counting down.
GGAGAGACGGGCGCCTGTACCTGCGAGTACGCTGGTTCGGTTTTAACCCGGCAGATGATACCTGGGAACCCTCAAACCGGCTACCCATCGCGGATGTCTGTGCCTACACGCGACGGAACGGGATTGAGGGCACTCCAGTGGCCAGAGCCGGCAAGATTCTGGAGTCGGACTCGGAGGAGGACCAAGAGGACGGGGCCAACCAAGACCCTCGGGACGAGCCGAGTTCACCCGCAACGGATGCGGAACAAGAGGATTGAGAAGAAGGGAACGGGTATATCAAGGAGAACACGCAATACAAGCATGGAACAATCAAGGAAAACAAGCACCCGCTCGAGCAACCCTTCTATCCGCCTCTTCCCTCCTCGCTTCTCCCAAGACCCTCACCCTCCTTGCCTCCAACTACTACTCCCGGCGCGGACACTGAGCCGCGGGAGTGTCCTCCGGCGCTGCCTCCGCGGCACGACGGGATCCGGAGGAAGACGGGATGACGTAGTGCGGTGGACGCGGTGCATCCCGGTATGACGCCATCGGAGTAGTACCGGTAGTTGCCGGGGGCTCCCGCTCATCCAGATATGCCCGTCGGCGCCCCTGGAATCCAGTGAAGGTCTCTGACCACTGCTGGGCCAAGCCATGCCGCGTCAAAGTCGCCGGAAGTTCGCCAACCACCGGGCTGTCCGACATCTGGCCGCTGTCCGCGCAAGCAAACACCCGGTCGACCACGTTGTTCAAGACGCTGGCGTAAGCATCCAGCACCAGGGAAGACCAGACGCCTTCAACCTGCACCGGACGACGACCCAGCTGGTCTTCAATCATACCGACGTCGTACTGGTCGCATGTCGGGCCACCTTGGTTCAGGTACCAGTCAGGCACCCGGAAGCGGGTAAGGCGCAGAGTCGGCGCCGGGATCTCTAACCGCCCCGAGGATGACACTACCGGACGGTCCACAACGGCCCCAGAAACCGGAGTACCCAACTCCAGCGGAGGCACAGCGCCGCCGGCGTTCGAAGAAGGCGTCCGAGGCAGAGCGGCCGGAGTAGTCGGCGACCGCACGGCCACCCCCAGACTCGCCGCAGACAGGCGCGGTGCCGGAGGAGCCTGAAGTACCGGCACAGCCGGAACAGGGCGCGAACGCGCCGGCGACGGTTCAGGCGAGGCCACCGGGGCGACAGGTGCAACAGGAGGAAGCGGAGCCGCCGCAGACGCCTGACCGACCGCCGCGGCCCATCCCGACTCCTGCACCGGCGGCCCAACTGGCAGAAGATCAAGGGCGGCCGGGGCAGGAAAGCTACCTAGCTGCGGCCACGCCGGAAGCGGCGTCGCCAGCTGCACCTTGGCCGGAGAAGACTGGTAGACCACCTGCGCCCAACCGAAGCCATCCCGACGCGGGCGCTTCTGGTCGGCAATCGCGTTCAAGACGTTCCGGTCATGCACCGGCACCAGACGCCGGAAGTCGATCATCGCCTGGAAGAGCTCCTTGTACTCCTCGTCTTGGCTGCACAGGAAGTCGACGGTCAACTTGTCGACAATCCAGACCATCAGGAGGTCAGGGAGAAACCAAAGCCGGTTGGACACCAAGACGTCGTGAAGCCAGTGGTTGGCCGCCAAGACTGTCATCTCGGACGTGTACATCATGTACGGGATCGAGTGGAAGAAGCCCTTGATCGACGCCTGGGTCAAGGCGTCCAAGAAGTACCAGGTGAAGGGGATGCTGGATGGAGCAAACCCGACTGGGATCTCGATTTCCTGCTGCTGCGGGATGACCTTGGGGTAGTACGCCGCCCGGTTGGCCTTTTCCAGCTTCAAGAACTCCTGATGATTGCAGCTCACGATGAAGTCACGCTGGCGGCCGCGTCGCTCGCCTTGCTCCCGCGCCGGCGACAACTTGGAGTACTTCCGGGTCAGGAAAGGCGGCTCCAGAGCGACCATGCTCGGACGGGGGTCGCAGTTCAGGCTCCCCGACCCCTTGAGCGCCTCGTCCCAGACCTTGAGTGCCCGGTGGACGTACCCTTCCTCCTCCGGCCACCGGAGAACGGACGCGGACACGCGACGCTCGGTCAAGGGTAGATCCAGCACCAGCGCGAAGGGGAGATCCTCCAGGTGAGCAACCCAAGAGGAACCCGAGAAGCTCTGGGAGCGGTCTTGTGCCAGGCGCATCTGGTCCGCCGTATGAAGACGAGCCTTGTCCATCTCGGTCAAGACCCCGCGCTGGAGTTCCTTGCGCCAGAGGTCCATGCAATCCTGCTGGCATTGGGCCGCGCCGGCGTTGCCGACCACCGTGGAGTAACGCCGGGCCGCCAGAGGATCCTGCCCAAGAAGCATCTCCGGGAGACCCACCGGGGGGGTCTCGACGGGGTGCATCGCGGAAGCCGGGGGAACTCGATCCGTCCCCGCCGTGGCAACCGGCGCCGACACGCACACCCGAGGAACCGGAGGCAGGAGAGGGGCACGACTACCCGAGTTCTCCTCCGCAACACTCGCCGCCGGAACCACGGGCCCAGCTTGGATCTCGGAACTGGACATGACGTCCAGACTCCGGGGGAACGAGAGGGCCAAGGTGAAGGAGAAAGGGGGGGGGGGGCAGAATCGGAGCAGGTGGTCGTAGCCGGGGTGAAGGCGCTCGACCTCGGCACCGGTGTGGACGTGCTCGAGGCTATGCACGGTGGCACCTGGTTCGGCCCGAGGACGTGCCGGACTAGGGAAGGAGCTATGTAGCATCCCTGGCCCCGACTTGGCGCCGACCCGGGACTGCAACCAGAGGGCACCAAGTGCCAGTACACGCCCGCCGTGTGGTGATGGCTGGCGGCCGTGGCCCGTGCCCGGCACTGGGATGCGGTGGACTACGCTATCCACACGTGAGAGAGGGATTTCTGATGGGTTTTTGCATACTTGTGAGGGACTTGATTTGAGAGAATTTGAGTGTGAGATTAGTGAGTGGGAATAGAATTAGTAGTGATAGTGGCCCCCGACCTGACGAGGTTAGACTCGGGTCGGAGCCACTCGGGGTTAGGGGGGGGCTACTGGGCCAAAGTGCCGAGGCTCCCCCAGATGCACGTTAAGAGGGACAGCGAGGCGCCCTTGGCCTGCGCCCTCAGGGAAAAAGACAACTGCGCGTTTGCTTTCTCTTCCCCGTGTGCACTACCGTGCGTATCTGTTTGCTCTGCGAGCAGGCACGTGAGGCAACAGGCATACCATTCTCGTAGTTCCCCTTTCTATGTTACCTGTCCCTTTCCCCCGAGGGATATTGACACGTGTCTGAGAGGATCGAGTTTTATACCACAAGGGCCACAACGCCACACCGGGGTCGACCGCGTTGCAGCTACCCACGTAAAACCCACGGACACGGCGGGTTATGGATCCGACTCGTCAGCCGAGTTGGAACGGAATCACACGGAGCGCTACGCTCGGAGTACCCGGAGCGGACTCCGCGGACACGGCCCGGCGGATACTTACGCCGGGGCAGAGTCGGCTATGGGGGGGGGCAGTACCCTATCGCAGTACCCCCCCGACGGAGGAAGCCATGCAACTCGGGTACCCGAGGTGTCGATGCCGGGAGTACCAGTTTCACTGGTGCAAGCTATAACAGCGCAGGTTACTGGGCGCTTACTGAAGCGATTGGAGTCCGATGAGTTTACTTTTCAACTGGACAAGCGACTGGATATCCAGGACGCAGACACGGAAATTGTCAACGAAGTCTTCCGGTCGGTACTGACTCAGGAACGGTATCGTTTGGAAGACCGCTCCACTACCGTATCGGACTCGATGCATTCTACCTTGCATCGAGCGATCCGCTCTATGCAGACCCTGATGAAGGGAGTCCCTATGTTCGGGGGCCCGAACGGACGCTCGTTGGCTGTCATTGGCTTCCTGACCAGCTTCAAGGCAGCCGCAGACTTGGCACTCGTTAACGAGGGGCTAGCCCTGGAGATCCTCCCGTTCTTTGTTGATGACCGGGTATGGGGCATCCTTGCCCAGGCATCCCCGATGCCGGGAATGAGGGTCGCAGCCATCCCCATGGATTACCGTGGTATTCTGAAGGAGCTGCTGAGCAGCTACCTCAGTGAGGACAAGTGCGAAGACCACTACCGGGCCCTTCGCACCGGCACCGCCCAGTCCTGGGAGGATGAGGAGATGTTCGGACGCCAGATCCAAGAGCTCAACTACGAGCTGGGGAGGCTCTTCGGAGAAGGGGAGCTACGGGCCATCCTGTTCACAGGAGTACCCAACTACGTGCGGATATACGCACGGGGAGCCAATACGGCTCGGACGAACTTCAGTCGGCTGATGCACATGTGCAAGTCCCTGGGGGACGCCTACCAGGTGCTGCACCCGGAGTGTGCTTTAGCCCCGAAACCCAAGGGTGAGGGGAGCAAGCTCAATCTTAACCCGGTACCGAGTCAAGAGAAGGTGGAACGCAAGGCCGCACCAGTACTGGTGGCAACCGAGTACGCCCCCATGGATGAGAACGAACCTCTGGTCGACCAACAGGGCCGCCTGTTGCTACCGGCTACGCCGGTGATTGATGAACAAGGTACGGTAGCGTACATCGCCCCGGTTGGGACCCAGCTCCAGGTCAACGAGGGTGCGGGTCGTCGCGTCCCGTATGTGCGGACTACGGGGTACTCCCCGGTTACTGGCAACCCACATCAACCCTTGCCAACATAGGCGGTGCGTACGGAGGCACCTCCGCAGATCGCGGGAAGGACCAACCGGTTGGGGTAGTCCATGTTCCGTTTGGCACTAGAACCCAAGGCCTACCAGGGGGCAGGCACTTGCGCGCCCGAGGCAGGCAACCGGACCTATGGAGCCACCTCGACGCGGACCCCCGGGACGACCGGTACCTCCGGATGTATGTTGTGCGGAGACCCCCAACACTGGGTGTCCTCATGCCCGCTCATCCCGGAGGAGTCTTGACGGGCAGCGGCGCAACGCAAGGCACCCATTGGGGGGTATCCCGCCAGAGCACCAGCACCGTGTAGGCAGCAAGCTCCAGGGGGAGTACTGGCAGTCGAGGAGGCACCTCCTCTCCTGGATATCCCGGAAGACAGTACCCGGCCACGTGCGGGAATCGAGTAAGAAGAAGGGCGATACGGGGTCGCTCGTGCAACCCTAGCAAGCCACCCTGCACTGCCGCGGGGACAGCTCCACGGAAAGCGCGGTTGAGCCGGCGCCGCATCAATCCCCGGGTACACCTTCCGGCCCCGACGACACGACGTCAGGGGAATGATGACCAACCTCCAAGAAAGAGAGGCGAGGACGGGAAGCCCCGTCACATTGAACCAGCCAAGGGCCCTGTCCAGGATGCCCGAGCTACACCGGATATCGGTAGAGGCCACGTACTGTTCACCTTGGAGAACTTCAAGGTCTCACCCGCACTGGGGGTTGACGATCAGTCGACCCGATCTTATTACCCTGTACTAGATACAGGGGCGGGGCCTAACTTTATCCGGAAGGATACCCTCCCGGACAAGTGGCTCCCGCGAGTCAGAGTGACCCGGGGACCCACGATCAAGGACGCGAATGGTCGTCTCATTTGTACGACCGCAGCGATGTCGCTGCGGGTCACCATCGCGGAATTCACCACGGAAGTCGAATTCCTGGTATGTAAGACCCTATCCGTGCCCTGCACATGGCCGCTTTCCAAAGAATGATCAGTTACGTAAGGGGGTTCACAGCAGGATCTCCCAGAACAGTCGCCAAGTGCGCACGCATTCTGGGCCACAAAAATTCTCCGGCGGTGCCCGCGGCCTTGGCCGAACCACATCCAACACCGCAAATCCGTGTCGTATCCGTGTGATGCCTTGATGTGAGACCGGCCAAAAAGTCTCCCGTCTGCACAGACCGGCCCAGTCTTGTAGAGGACTGCTGTCAGGGGCTCACAACATCGGTCCGAGGCCAGGTGCCGCGAAATGAGGCCGATTCTAGGGCGCTGATTGGCCAGTACAAAATAGTCTGCAGTTGCACGGACGGGCTTGCAGCAAGTACGGGCTGTCGTGACGTGCTCACAGGAGGCCACTACGGAGTACTGTGCCAGTTAATTTCCCGTTGTGGGGGGGATCCGTCACTCGGGCACAGCCCTGGAAAGTCGATCGGAAAGGGGTCAGACGAGGAGCGCCGAATCGGATGAGACGTATGCGATACCTGCTCCTGCGATTGAGCGGCAGCCAATGGGAAGGGGGGAAACATTGGTACTTCGGTGGAATGCTGCTGCGACCTGCTGTGAACCCCCTTATGAATCTCATCATTCTTCATAAATCGGCCATACTGGGGTGCACCTTCATCAACGTTCACGTGTATGCAATACGGCCAGGCCGGAGGACCGTTGAGCTACAAGAGGCCGACGGGACGAAGCGAGTACAGACAGCTATCGTCAGGGACCAGAAGCTACAAGGGAGCCACGGTAACGTGGCTGAGGTGTACGCAAGCGTAGAGCCGAAGATATTCCGGCTGGCCAAGCAGACTCGCTTTGAGCCGTTATCGGAGACATTCCTCCCGGTTAACTGCGGCCTCGCAGGCATCTGCAGAGTCCAGTCCAACCTACTAACCTACAAGCTTTATGGGTTGACGATGGCCAATGGTATCGCAGACCTCCCAGCGGGGGGGTCGTCACTGCTCGTGATGGCGAAATATCGCCGTAAGGCAGTCACCCTTCCGAAAGGAGCTATCCCCGGGATAGCCAAGCTATACGAAGGAGACATCCTTGCCCCTGACGAGGAAGGTCAAGAGGAACTACTTGAAGTACTGGCGGTCACCGAGACCACTGAGCTGGAGGAACACGACATCGGGAAGTCTGGTCAACCCCCAGCTCCGGCGGACAATCCGCCGAAGGACCAAGAGGCCTTGAAGGCCCCGGCCGATGCTGGCCTCGACCACCTTACCTCTTCGGTAGCCGAAGGGGTACGACGGATGCTAGGAAAGCATGACTTCATGTGGACCGGCGGGGCCCTGGGTACCATCGGGGCAACCCAACGTCGTATAGACCTGGTACCAGGCGCACGACCCGCCCAGTTGCAACCGTACCGAGCGGGACGTATGCAACGAGAGATCCTTGACGGGGAATCGAAGATGATGAGCGAAGCTAAGGTGATCCGACCCTCGATGTCGGAGTGGGGCGCCCCAGTCGTCATCGTACCGAAGAAGGATAAAACCCCCCGGTTCTGCATCGATTATCGACGCCTCAACTTGGTCACCAAGAAGGACTCATACCTTTTACAAAGGATGGACGTGTGTATCGACTCCCTGGGGGAAGCCACAGTGTTTACCATTATCGACTGCAATGCCGGCTACTGGCAGATGCCAGTGGCAGAGGAGGATATCCCCAAGACAGCGTTTGTCTGTCACAGCGGAGTGTACGAGATCCTAAGGATGCCCTTCGGATAGTCCAACGCCCCCGCCACCTTCCAGCGGGCCATCGACATTATACTGTCGGGAGTGAAGTGGCGTAACTGGCTGGTGTACCTCGACGACTTCATCGTCTTCTTGGTTTACATGGATGACCACGTGCAGCACGTCGACGAGGTACTCACCCTGTTGCGGAACGCCGGGGTAACCCTGCGTCTCAAGAAGTGCGCCATCGTCCAACAGACCGTCGAGTACCTGGGTCACCAGATCACATCAGGTAAACTGGGAGCACTCGAGGCTAATACCCGGGCTCTCCAGGATGCGCGATACCCGACCGTCTGGGGCCGGCTGGGACGGCCCACTAGGCGCTGCACGCCGGACCCCTTTGTTTGGGGCAAACTAGGGCTGCACTCCTTTAGTGCGCACACCCGCCCATGTTTTTTGTTGAACGCCATGCTTTGTTCTTGGGCCGTTTTGTGCCTACCGGCGGCGTGACGGGGAAACGCATGCTTTGGGGCACCTCGGGTGCCCCGACGCGAGTATATAGTGCGTGGGTGTCGGCGTCACCGGGGGAGACCGGAGGGGCAACCACAGACACAGACCAAAGACGACCTTAACCCTTTGAACCCCTCTCGATCACCACCGACGTCGCGCCGTCTTCTAGCCCAGACCCACCACCGTCACCATCTTCATCCTCTTCCCCGCACCCTGTCGCCCTATTGGCTGGCACGGGTCGCTGACACCATCACGAGTACGTTGAGGGCTGCCCAAGTGTGGGTGGTTCCTCACAGATGTGTTCTAGCCGAAAGCCTCAGCTTCAGAAAGGTGAGGCCCAGCGGCGGCAAGGGCCAAAAAATGGGGGGGGGGTGGCCTGCGCAGCGGTGAGCGGTGCCGCTAATGCATCTCGGCTGGCAGGTGGGGGAATCGTCGGCTTTCTTCTTCTGTGAGAGCTCGACAGTCGACAGCAGAATGGCAGTATGGCCACAAGCCTCCGAGACACATGACTGCGAGCGTTCTTCCTTTCATCGCTCTCGTCTTATTCGATCGTTTATTCGATCGTCTGGGCCGTGGCGCTCATACAAGACACCCCCCCCAGATGAGCGCCTTGACGCCGAAATTGTCGTACGGGACTGTCGCACAATGGGAGCCTACTAGAGGGCTTTTGTTGTCAGCCTGTGACAAGCTTGTGACTGTCTCTTGGGATCTCCCAGTCACCTTTCCATCACCTGTCAAGTCCGGTCGGCTAGAGATCTCACCACTTCTTCTCACTTGTGATAAGATCTGCAAAATAACGAAAAGCCGTGACAAGGACACCTGGCCGGCTGGCATGCTCCAGAGGCCCTCCACACGCACCTCCTTGTCCACCTCTAAGAGGTACTCTCCGAGCGCTGATGCAGAGTGCGGACTTACGAAAAAATGGTGAAAGACGACCCGGCACGGCAGGCCACCGAACAGCGTTGTGCACTTTCGGCTGGAGCCCTCTCCTGCGGCAGGGTGCACACTGGGGGTGAGACGGCTCATCCGCGGCCGAGTGCGCGAATCAGCGGCGGTCCTTGTGAGCTTCGACTCCCTCCCCCCAGCATCGTCAACAGGCACCTTCTTGCGCTACGTGCACGCCGCTACGGTGAGCTGGCGAGCACAGGCGAGTGTGCCTGCCCCTGCTGTGGTGACAGCTCGTTCCCAGACAACACGGCCTTTTGGCTGCGTCACATTCTGATTACAGCTTTGGTTCCACTAAAAATACACGGTGCTGATCCCGCAGGTTGTGGTCAAAACCTTGCGAAACAAGACACAATCCGCCCACCTTGTGAGATGCCGTGTGGCGAGTGCTGGACGGACAAGCGACCTCCCGAGATAGTCACAAGCTTACGACAAGAGTTGCAACAAACTCTCCCTACTGTCGGACCGATCGCTGTGTCGGATGTCTGTGTGCCGTCTGATGCCTGTCCGACGATCGTATCATGTATTGCAGTTCTCCCAATTTTGTCCCATGTGGACAAGAGCAAGAGCAAACTGTGTTTGACCAATGATATGACTCAGATGCTGCCTCTCTGGCCAATAACTGCTCTGCATGAGGGTCCGTTGGTGTACGAACAGTGTGATCGGGGGTTCTCTCGGGATTTCTGACCACTTCGATGGCAAAACAAGCACCGTCTGAGCGCTTCGGACTGTTCTTGACAGAGATGACCTGAGATAAAGGGCCAACCGGCGAGATCCGATGAAAAAACAAGAGTGTTTTGACCAACCAGCGTTCGTTGCGAGAGCAGTTGTGGCCATAGCCAATCGTCAGGTTCTTCCGACAGACGTGTTGCAGCACGTCATTGGTAAGCCCTCTGCTGTGAGCATGCGATTCGCCCTTGCTCTTGTACACTTGCTCTTGCTCTTGTCCACATGAGACAAAATTCGGAAAACTGCAATAGTAACCGACGATGAATTGCTGTTCTCCCAATTTTGGCCGATCCGGACAAGAACAACACTGCATGAACAACTATGTGAGCCAATCGCGTGCTGGCAGGTGAGGGCGAGCCAATCGCATGCTCTAGGGGCCCGATCGCCCAGAGCAGATGATTGGCTGCAGCCACAGTGGGCCTCTTACCAATCGCTGATTGGTCAAAACACTGTTGTTCTCTCGGCTGAGATCGCCGAAGATTCCCCCCACATCGGCTCGTTCCTCTCCGGAACAGTTGTCCAGCTTGTCTTGGTGTCTGTTCCACTCAGGTTCTCCCCTTCATGTGCTCGGAGTTCCAGGAAAGTCGCAGATCTTACTGTTTGCACAACAATGGAGGCTGATTCGGAGCTCTCATTGGTCAGAGAGGCATCCTGTGAGGCATGTCATTGGTCAGTGGACTGTTGTTCTTGTTCTTGTCCGGATCGGCCAAAATTGGGAAAACTGCAATAGCACGGATGGGTCGGCAGCGTAGACAACGGCAGCGGAGATGTTGATCAATCTCAGGCCCTCTCTTGCAATCGCCTTTCTGCGGAGATTGTCATGTGTTTTGAGTGCATAAGTAAGTGAACTGGGTCAAGAGAAATTCTATCTACGAAGTAGATCTCAAGAAGTTTTCACCCGCATTGGAACACGACTGATTGAAGCCGATGCGGCCGTTACAGTCAATCCCCGATGATGTCCCACCCCTATGGCCAGCATTACAGCTGCCGGCACCGTGAGGCCAGGTGCGTGCTCGCCAATCAATCGCTCCAGAAAAGCCTCCCGCGCCTCTCTCGCTGCTCTGAATGACTGTGGAAGACTGTCAGCCACTTCGTTGTAGGCCCACCTGGGCTTGTACGGGGGTGGTACAGGGTCGGGGATTGACTGTAAACCATGGGCGACCGAGAGAGGATGTTGTGGCACCGGCTGACAGCAACTAACCGGCACGATGTGCCGCGCCCCGAACCCACACCTCCTTCCAGGTCCTCTTGCCGATCTACTACACGTATGTACTGTACAGAGTACCGGTACACGGTTTTCAGCCGAGTCGGCCACGGCCTGCCACCTTTCTTGTTTGGAGCGGGAACGGGGAACTGCCATGGCGCGGCGAGTGTGAGGTGTGCCAGCCACCGTCGAGGGGGAGGCCTCCCCCCACCCCAACGGGTTCTTTTACCAGTGATACTGCGACCGTCGATTGGCCGCGGCGGCGATCCACTCATCGAAGGGGGTAGTTACTTCTCACTCCTGAGGGCGCGCGCGCACGCGGAGAGGCGCCTCAGTGCATATGTATATATCCACCACCACCAGGCTGTGGATCGCGTGGGGGGGGGCAGGCCGGGGCAAACAGAGGTGGGATCATCCACCATGCAACATAGAAACATGAGCCACCCACACAGCCCCGCGTGGGCCCATCATGGGTGGGTCGGGGTCGGTGGGTGCCCGCCACGATGCGCGACGGGGGCCAGGGAGGCAGGCAGCGCGGTGGCCGACAAACCCCCTCACGGTGTGCCCACGAGGTGAGTCGACCGGCGGGCGGCCCCCCGCCCACGCTTGTGACAGGGGGCAGGCCAAACAGCCAGCCGCCTGGCACCGGGGTGCACGCTCCCCCTACCGGTGGGGGGGGGGGGGGGGGGGGGGTAATCCGTAGCCAGCCAGGCTAGAACGAGGGCGGAGGCGCAACGGCCAAGGGCGGTGGTGGAGAGACCCCGTACATAGCATGGCTAACTGGATGTGGTTGTTGGTGGTGGCGGGGGTGCCCCCCCCCCACCGGTGGTGCTCGTGTGAATCTGGGCAGCCTCGGCGGGGGGCAGAGGCCACGCGCGGCCGGGGGGTGGCGTGCCCCCCCGGCATGAGGAGGGCGACGGGTTTTTGTTCGTTTCTTTTGGACGAGCGTGCAGGGCCGCCCCCGGCGGCCGCCAAGGCAGTCACCACCCCCCACCACGCGGCCGCGCGCGCGGGCGGGGGTGGGGTGCACAGCGGTGCACACAGAGCCCCACACGCGGCGCACTTGAGTGTCTGGTGTGGCTGACACCGCCACGGGCTTCCTCCCCCCCCCGTGGTTGAGGGCTGGGAGAGGTCAGGGGGGGTGCGGCCAGCCGGCGCCTCCCTCCCCTCCGGAAGCCCCCCCCCCCCGGGCCCCCACCCCCCCCCACCGCCACGAGAAGAAAAAAACTCCTCTTCAGTACTGCCCAGTTGGGGCACTGGCGGCCAGGGTGTCTGGTTGAGCGGCCGCCGGCCACCCCTCTGCAAACAACCGTGGATGACCGCACCGCCCTTCTCGTAGTGGCCGTGTGACGGCCACTCCACGTGCGGTGCGGTCATCCCCACCACGAGGATTGCGCGCGCGCGCGCGCTCGCGCGCAGGGGAGGGGGGGGGGGACCGCGCGGGGAGAGCCCGCGCGGCCGCGCTCGACCGCCCACCGCCGCCGGGCAGCGAGCTGCAGCCTGGGCGCTGCCACCGCCGCGGCCGCCCGCGGGCGGCCACGTGCGCTGCAGACGCCCCGCAGCCCCGTTCTTGTCCAGCGCCTGGCACCGCACCGCACCGGCGCCGGCGCGGCCGCCCGCGGGCCGCCCCCGCCGCCACGCCGTGCGCGCGTGTGCGCCACGGCAGCGCCGCGTGTGCCGCACGCTGATCCAGGGGGGCGGGGTGAGTGGCCACGGGCCACTCGCCCTGAGGGATCGATCCCCCACCCCCAGTTGGGGGCGGCACCCCCCCCCCACCCCCCCCCACCCCTGCCCTCCCCACGCCACGACTGCCTGCCTGTGGGTAGCCGGGGGGCGGCTGCCCACCCGCCACGCCGTGCACCGCCGCGTGCCACCCCACCGGTGGCAGGCGGCGTGCGGCGGGGGGGGGGCTGGCCGGGCTCTGGGCGAGCACGCCGGGCTGCCGGCGGGGGTTGTGGTGGGGGTTGTGGGCACACGCGGGACGCTCCCTGCCAAGACCTAGCGCGTAGGGCGCCGCGGGGATGTGTCCTGCCCCCTCATCCGTAGCAGCTGGCGCTCGCGGGCAGGGGCGGGGGGAGGGGGGCGAGCGGGGGGAGTGGCGCCCTCGGGGACGGGCAGCGCCCTCGGGGACGGGCAGCGCCCGGCAGCCGGTGGGTGGGTGGGAGGCGCGCGCCGATGCCGCCAGCGCCGGTGCGGGTATAAGAGCGGCCGTACCGTTCCAAGTCGGCCCGAACGAGGCTCTTTTCATCAGTCAACCACGACCCGCACGTCCCCCCAGCCCCCACGACATCCCCCATCCCCCCCCCCCCCCCCTACCCTCCCCCCTTCCGCCACAATGGGCTTCCTGAAGGTCACCGCCGCGGCGCTGACGGTCCTGTCGGCCGTCGCCGCCGCCTCCGCATGCGGCGTCATCTTTGAGCAGTGCGGTGGCGCACAGTACAAGGACGGCCCGACGTGCTGCTCCCCCGGCCTGACGTGCATGATCATGAACAAGTGGTACTCGCAGTGCCGCCCAATGGCCCCGTCCCCAGGCCAGGTCGCCCCCTACCGCAAGTGCGGTGGCAGCGGCTACATGGGCCCGTCTGCCTGCACGCCGGGCTTCAAGTGCACTGTCGTGGACCCGTCCTTTTCCCACTGTGACCTCATCACCAAGCGGCCGATGACGCCGCCAAAGCTGTCTCCCACCGAGCCCGCACCGGCGGGCAAGACGTGCGGCAAGGAGTACCAGGCGTGCGGCGGCAAGGGCCACATGGGGCCCAAGTGCTGCAAGTTTGGTCTCCAGTGCGTCTATCTCTCTGAGTACAACAGCCAGTGCTTGGCGCCGGCGCCCAAGGCGGGGGAGCTGGGGCCGTATGCCCAGTGCGCGGGTGCCGGCTTCAAGGGGCCGTCCAAGTGCGTGCCCGCGTACGCGTGCAAGGAAGTGCCCCGCGGCGGCTCGTACAAGCAGTGCGCGCCGCTGCACCCGTAAAGAGATGTCGGGAGGATCTGGGCCGGGCGGGCACCGCCCTTTCTGGTGGCCGCGACGCCGTCGGTACGGGCGCGTCGCTCGGTTTAACTTTTTGACAATAGCAACGGGCAGCATAGCGTAGCGAGGGGTGGGATGGCTGACGCGTGATGCGCGGCCCTGGCGGGCGTACGCCTAGCGGGCTGCAGGCGCGGCACCTAGAGACGACATTTTTATGAGCAACTTCACGTCGACCGTCTTTGCTGCACCTGTTACAGACAAGGCGGTGCCAGCGAGAGCGTGAGCGCAGGCCAGCCAATGCCAAGCGTGGTCCAAGCTAATGACCAGTGTCAGTTGGGCGCCGATGGCATGGAGAAGTGTGCGTCGCTCGCGAGCGGACATCCTCACCGTGACGCCGCGAAGCACACCCTTCATCATCAGATTACACCAAGGAGAAGAAGAAAAAATGCCTAGAGCCGCCCACCGCCGCCCTCCCTCCGCCGCCGAGCGGTTCGTCCAACAACCTCACCTCCACAGCGACGGTGTGCCTCCTGCACGCCGACCACTACCTCCGTGCCACACCCCATCACCCATCCAGAGGCCCCCCCCCGCCCCCACCCCCGCGATCCCCCCGCAGACGGTTAATCATGGCGAGCGGGTAGTAGGCGATGCGCCCGGCGGCGGACCCCCCCCCCACCGCCGCGGCGACGCGGGCGCCAATGTCGGCGGCCAGCTTGGAGCGCTCCCGCCCCTCGGGCGCCGCCTCGAGGGCCGCCTGCAAACCATACAGGAAGCCGTCGACCGACTCGGCGGCCAGCCGCGACACGTCCGCCGCGATGCGGGCCTCGCGCACCTGCCGCACGCACTCGAGGACATCCGCCTCCGACTCTTCCAGCCACTGGAAGAAGAGGCGGTCGTCGGTGGTGCTCACCGTCGACGCCCGGGGAAGGCTTACCCCGCCGCCGCCACCGCCGCCAACACCAAGGCCGCCGCCGCCGCTACCGCCGCCACCGCCGCCACCGCCGCGGCCGTCGCCAGTGGAAGCCCCAGAAGTGGCACCGTCGGCAGCAAAGCCATTGACTTGCGCGTCACGGACGTCAGCGGCTGTGGCGGCACCGCCGTCGGCAGCACCGCCAGCCGCCTCAGCGGCGCCCACCAGCTCCGCCTCGTCGTCCTCGCTGGCCAGGCCGGCGCCCTCATTGTGGCTGCGGTCGGCCAGCTTTTGGAGGAGCGCCGTCACCTCGGCGCGGGGCAGCGCCGGGTCGGCGCGGCCAATGGCGGCGCGGACACGCGACTCGGCAAGCCGCCGCTGCAGGCGCCAGTAGAAAAAGGACCGTGCGGCCGCCCACGGCACCACCCCGCGGATGACGCCCTTGGCCTGCATCCGCCCCGGGGTGTCGTGGAGGTCGGCAAATTTGGTCGCCACCTGCCGGTAGACGGGGAGCAGGGTGGCCTCCCGTGCAAGGATCGAGTCCCGAATGGCGCGCGTCGTATCGGCAGTGTGACCCCGCCCGTCCTCGTCACGCTCGGCGCGGGCGAGCGACTCGTCCAGCTTGGCCAGCGTCGGGTCCAGCCGGTGCATCGTCGCCACCAACGCCCGCTTGCGGTACTTGACGTCCACAATGCCCTCGGGCTCGAGGACGCCCCCCCGCGCCGTCGGGTCGGCGTACATTTCAATCTGCGTGGCGTTGATGCGGGTGTCCACCACCACCCACGCCCCACCGCGGAGCTCCCCACCAGGCGGAATGTAGACAAAGACGGGGGAAGAGTAGGCACGGAGGGCGTCGACAATCTGAGCGCCCGACTTGAGCACCTCGTCAAACATGTCGCGCATCCCCCCAGAAAAGCCCCGCCAGTTGGCCAGGATGAACAGCGGCAGGCGCTCCCGGTCAAAGTCCCGGATGGCCTGGGCAGTTTTGGCTGCCGAGTCTGGGTACCAGACGCCCCCGGCCTGGGCGGTCACTGCCTCACGGGTGGCGGGCGCAGCAGGGTCGGCAGGGGTGGTGCGAGCCACAGAGCGGGTCTCAACGGCGACAACACCGGTGGGCACGCCGCCCAGGCGCGCCCGGCCAACGACGACGGTCTTGGCCCACCCACCCAGCGTCTCCATCCACGAGCCGCGGTCAAAGAGGCCAGGCAAAAAGGTGGAACGGCTGCCGCCCCCGCTGCGGCTGCCCCGTGAGTGCGGCGCCGCCGGCGTGGAGGCGTCATCCACCTGTGTGAAACCGCCCATGGACGCTGGGTCAGCGCCAGCTGCAATCGCCGCGGCACGGTCAACGCCGCCGCGCACAGCGTCGTAGCCGTGGATGAGACGCTCCCGAGGGTCGTACGGCGCGCCGTTCAAGGGGGGCGACGCCGCCACAGGCCGCGCAATCGGGTCGAGCGGCTCCACCACGGGCGCTGGCTCGCCCCGACGGGCGGGAACATAGGCCATCCAATCCAGGATCGCGTCGACGCCGCGGAGGTCGTCGGGCACGACCAAGTGAGCCACCCCGTTTGGCCCCATGATCTGAGACCCACCCAGCTGCTCGTTTGACACGTACACGTCGTGCCCAAGCAGCTTGTTGAGCGCCGAGTGGCCCGTGAGGATGATGGGCGCCGACCGGGCCTTCTGGATGACCCGCTGGCCGAGCCGCACCAGGTAGGCGCCAATCCCCACCGACCGGGCCGTCACAAACGCAATCGTAAATGTCTCGTTATAAGCCGCGCTGGCCTCCCCCGCGAGTAGCCCCGAGCCCGCCAGGTTCTCCACCCCCAGCCCGTGCTTGGCGCCAATCACGTCGATAATGTCGTTGGTGGCGCTAACGGTGGCGGCACCGCGGGCCAGCCGCCGCTCCGCGTCAGGCTCCAGGTAGAGGGAAGAGAAGCCCTTGGCGGGGAGCGACGGGTCCACCCACCGCACGCTAAACAGGTCCCGCACGTCCTCGGCAATCCCAATCCGCGCCCCCGAGTTGGCCGCCAGGTACACAAAAGGGATGCCCTCATCGCGGGCAACCTGAGATGCCGCCGCAAAGACATGGTCCTCTTCCACACCAAATGACCCCGCCGCAAAAGTGATGTCGTTGGCCACTACAATGGCCTGCCGGCTGGACGGGTACTCGGGCGTCCACAAGGTGTAGCGCCATGCAATCATACCGCAGCTGTTCTGGCCGGGCGGGCGACGGGTCTCCACCAGCTTGAGGGGCGGCGATACACCGCGGAGGACGCTCGCGTCGTCCGCCTCGGCAGGCGCGAGCACCAGCTCCACTGCATCAACGGGCATGGGCGGCGCCTTAGCACGCCGGAAGCCGCCCAGCAGCCGCGCCTGCGAGTAGCGCCGCCACCGCTCGTGGAGGCTACGGCTAAAGAGCGCCACAAAGTCATACGCATACGTGGTCTCGGTGGTCTGTGCAACGACCCGCTTGCGCTGCACCCGGTCCATGACAGGATAGGGTGCCAGCACCGCCGTGCCATGCAAAGGACCGCGGCTACCGCCACTACCGCCACCACCGCCGCCACCACCGCCACGCACAATTGACACGAGGCGGTCAATGCCCGCAGCCGGGTCGAGTGTCTCAACGTAGCCGTGGATGCGGAGCATGTGGCCGGTCGGGTTGAGCAGCACAAACCGCAGCGGCGTGGCGGCCGACCGTGGGGTGCCCCCAATACCACCACCAGCTGACGAGTACGATGAGGTGTGTCCGGCAGGCGACAGCACCACGGAGCACTTGACCTCTACCGTGAGCACACGGAGCGCCCAGCAACGCGAGGCGTAGCGGGTAAAGAGGCGGCGGCAAATGGCTTCAAGGTCTTCCAGGTCCAGCGACACGACGGGCACAACGTTGAGAAAGACGTGGTTGAGCTCCGTGCGACGGAACCGCCGGTCGCAAGCCGCCATCTCCACCGCATCGAGGGCCTCCCCAAACGTACGCTCCACCTCGGGCAGCCATAGGGCGCCGCCATAGTTTGTAGACCCACCACTTGAAGAAAAGCGGCTGGACGTCCGCGTCAGAACCTCCACATGGCGCACGACGGCGCGCACAAAGAAACGGGCGTCGGCGTCGCGCGGGGGCGCAGCGGCAGGGGCCGCTGCCGCACCGGAGGACGACCCGCTCGTTGCTGCACCACTCGCCGGTGGCCGCACCGCCGCGCTGCGCCGTCGGTCAGGCCGTCCCGACACCGCCTTGTCCTGTGCGAAAAACACGTGGACCGCCCGGTTGGGGTAGCTGAAGCGGGTGATGTCAAAGTTGGAGAGCCGCGCCAGCTCCAACTGGAACGCCATGGGTGGGTCAATGTGCCGCAGGATGGGGTCCTCGACAAAGCCCCCCGGTACGCGGAACGTGTAAAAGCCCGGATACTCGTACTCCTCCTCGCCGCCACCTGCGCCGGCCGACGCGGGGGCGCTAGCCGCAACGGGCGCCACAATGAACGTGATGGTGCGGATGCCAGCAGTGAGGGCCAGGGTCTGTCGCCGAGCCGCATCCCTGGCTTTGAGCACCGCCTCCAGCGCTTGGCTGGCCCCGTCGTCCGCCTCATGGTGCCTGCCACTGCCTGATGCATCAGCTGGCGATGGCGACTTGGGTGGCGCCGAAGTAGCAGAGGTGGTGCCGCCGCTGATGCCCAGGGGTGCTCCAGGCCACCGCAGCAGGCATGTGAGCACGTTGACTGACGTGTCTGACATCCCCGGCCGCGTCGCGGCTGCCGCAGCCTTGGCCAAGACGCCATCGAAGCTGCGCTCCAGCTGGGCCCACGACGTGAAGACCGCGTACGTGCCCGTCCGGTATACCCCCGCGGTGGCGTCAGCCGAAGCAGACGAAGCAGAAGACAGGTTGTCGGCTGAGTCGAACGATGCGAGCGCCGCTTCAGAGCCTGACGGTGTCAACGAGATTGGCCGAGGCCCCGAGGTTGGTGACGTAGGTGCTGCGGCGGCAGCTGCAGCTACCGATTTGGCTGCCATTGACGCCGATGAGGCACCCACGCGTGATGGCCGTGCCTTGTGGAACCGAAAAGACCACGACGCCGTCAATAGCTGGTCCCCATCAGGCGAGATGTTCACCTGCAGGTTGTCGACATCGTAGGCGCGGTAGCTGCGGAGGATCTGGAGGCGAGCCGCAGAGCTGCGAACAGCGTTTTCACAAGCCCGAGCCGAGTGGACGCCCGCCGCGGTCGACAGAGACAGCCGCTTGCGGCCCGACGACGACGATGGGACGCCGCCCTTGTCAGCGATCGGACTACAAGCGGGCCCACTGCCTGGCGCTCGCCCCCAGAGAAGCGAATCAGGCGCTACAAACGTGACAAGAACATCAAGCATGGAAGCCACAGGCGACAAGGCCTGCTGCATCGCTTCCTGCTGTTCGTCCTCATCATCACCAGACCGTGCCGCCACCAGCCGGTCCAGATACATCCTCACCGCTGCCCGGCGAAGATGGAAACGTGGGCGGCGCAGGTCCACCAATGCCATCCGCGCGCGAAGTGCAATGTCTGCGTAGGCCGCACCCCCAAGCCGGCTCAGCACCGACAGCCGCGATAACACCGCCGGCGAGCACCCATCGTCGGCGACGGCGGCCAAAAGCGGGGACGCTGCGGCCTTGCGCCGCGCCGCCGCACGCACTTTGACTGCCCGTCGCAGCGCCGCGTCGGGGTCAGCAGTGCCCGACCCAGACTCGTCGCTGCTGCTTTCGCAACTGCTCGTCGCACGAGTGGCCGGCAACCGCGGGGGGGGCTTGGAAACGGTACCCAGGCGCGCGAGCACCTCGAGCAGCAACGCATTCTTGGCGCCCAGGTTGCAGTGGCCAGCCGCCATCTCCACCAGAGGGGCAAGGTCATTACCAAAGCTGCCCCGCAGCTCCAGCAATGCATCCCCGCTGCCGCTTCCCGACTCCCCCGCAGTCGAGGACGCCACGTTGGCGCCACCCCCACCACTCCCACCGCCTCCGGCAGTCTTGGCGCCACCGCCTCCCGCCTTGGTACCAGTGGCGGCCTCAGACGCGGATGCGGCGGGCGCACAAAAGGGACGCTCGCCCTCGAGGTACACATCCACGAGGCTTGCCAGCACCCCCGGCGCAGTGCGGCCGCTCGCGTAGCGGTCTGCAACGGCGCGGAGGCGGTCAAAGTCTGCGGCCGCGTCGGGTGCCGAAGTCGATGCCACGTCCATGGCCAACACTACTGCACGGGCGCACGCAGCGATGACAGCGAGGTGGTCCCCGTCTGCGCCAGGGCCTGCTGAGGGCACCACCTCGGCCCCGTCAGCCGCGTCAGCGCCTTCGCCAGCGGGTGGCGCGTCGCCGAGGCGGCGGAGTTTCACGATTTCCCGCCGCACCTCGTCGACCACCCCCACGGGGAGCCGCCCAGTCAAGGGGGCAAGCTCGTCCGAGAGCTCCCCAGCAACCACTGCCGGGTGATCCAGGTGCGCCATCAGCAGGGCCAACGCGGCGCTGCCATCCACGTCGTACCCGCGGAGGGCAAGCTCCACCCGCGTTAGGGCGGTCGCAAACAGCTGCTGCGGCTTGTCGCCCGCCACCACCGGCGGACCCAATGCCGGGAGGACGCCCTGAAAGTGGACCGCCGTCCGCACCTTGGACGCGTCGTCCAACACCAGTGAAGCGACAAGCGCACCTGACTCAACGGCGCCCCCAGGGGAGGCCACGTGCCGAACCACCCCCGACTCGGGGGCGACCAGCGACAAGTACATCTTCATAACTTCGAGCTCGGCATACGCGGCGCCCGCCTCTACGTGAGCGCCATCTTCGACAAGAAAACGGACCAGCTTGCCCGATACAGATGTGGTCAGCGCGCCCGGATCGTACGCCGCTGGGAAGGTCACCGTCGTGCTGTCGAGCGTCAGGCGCAGGCCGCCGCCTGCCTCCTCACGTCCATACGCCACATGTGATACCCCGTCGAGCAGGATAAGAAGACCACCGTCACTCAGTGGCCGCACGTCCGCCGACACGACACCCCCGCCGTCACCGCTGCCGCCCAGCACACCCCTCACTGTATCCGCCGCCGCGGTCGCGGCCGCTCCCAGTACGCGCACGGTCACATTGAGGGCCGTAGGTCCCCCTCGCGACACGCACAGCGGGTAGGAGATGTCCTCATAGATGAGGTCCACGTCCGCCTCGACGAGCGCGCGGCCGGCCAGCGACGACGGCCGCTGCCCCCGCTCGAGGCACGCCGCCGCCGCGGCGTGCGCGGCAGCCAGCGCGGCGCGACCCCGCAGGAGGGCCCCACAAAGAACAGCCAGGGCTGCGGGTGGCCGCTTGGCAGCCGCCCGCGTCGCGATGAGCCCGTCGAGCCAAGCAGTGGAAAAGCGGTTCTCCACAAACGCCGGGTGCGTAAGCAGCATCTGCAGGTACTCGACGGTCGTCCGGATTTCCCCGCGGAGGGTCACGTCACGGAGGGCAAGCGTGAGCGACCGCCGCGCCGCATCGCGGTCGACGCCCCACGCAAAGATGTGACCAATCTGCGAGTCGGCATACGCGTGCACCGAGCCGCCCGTGTTGAGCGAAAAGTACCCCCACACGTGCGGGGCCGACCGGAACGTCAGCTCCGTGATGCCACCCGAGGAGGGCGTGAACCCGTCATCGGGGTTCTCCGCCGTGATGCGTGCAGCAACCACGTGGCCATGAGGTGGCAGCGGCCGGCGGACGGCCAGGGCGGGCCCGTCCAGGGGAGCGTCGACGCCGTAAAAGCGGCGCACCGCCGGAACGGCGCCCAGCGGGATGCCCATCGCCACCTGCAGCTGGAGGGCCGGCAGATTCACGCCCGTGATCCACTCGGTGACGGGGTGCTCCACCTGGAGCCGCGGGTTCAGCTCGAGGAAATAAAACTCCCCGCCCGACTCGTCCCCGCGGTACAGGTACTCGACGGTGCCCGCACCAACGTAGCCGACCGCCTTGGCAAGCGCCACCGCCGCAGCCTCGAGCGCCCGCCACACCTCTGGTGGCGCCGCAGAGACGGGCCCCTCCTCAATGATCTTTTGGTGCCGCCGCTGCACCGAGCAGTCGCGACCATACAGCGCAATGGCCGACCCGTGCTCGTCGGCAATCAGCTGCACTTCCAGGTGCCGCGCCTCGGTAACGAGGCGCATGAGAAAGATGGGGCTGCCAGGCACCTCCCCCGCCACGGCACGCCACGCGTCGGCCAGACGGTCTTCTTCCTGGACGACCCGGATGCCCTTGCCGCCACCCCCCTCAGACGCCTTGACGACCAGCGGGAAGCCCACCGACCGCCCAAACCGCACCGCATCGTCGACGCCCGACACGCACGCGCGGGCAAACACATCGTCCGGGACGGTGCCCGACCAGGACGGGGCGTCCAGGTCCACCGTCACGCCGGTACCCGACCACGACACGGTCGGCACGCCCGCCGCCTGCGCCAGGATGGTCGACGCGATCTTGTCGCCCAGCGCGGCCATTGGCCCCGCCGGTGGGCCGAGAAACGCAATCGGCGGCGACGCGGCGGCGAGGCGGGCGGGCAGCGCTGGGTTCTCTGACGCGTGGCCCCAGCCCGCCCACACGCCGTCCACGGCGTGGCGCTCGGCCACGTCGGCCACCAGCTCCACGTTGGCATAGTTGTTACGGTTGGGTCCACCCGGCACGGGCACGAGTACGTCGGCCATGCGGACAAATTCGGCGTTGGCGGCAATGTCTTCCGGGGTGGCCAGGCTGACAAACGTGATGAGGCGGGCGTCGAGAAAGGTCTCGTACGTCCACTGGCGGATGCTGCGCATGGCCTTGACCGCTGCAATCCCATTGTTGGCAATGAGCACCTGGGCAGACGGTTACAAAAGAAGAAAGAAAAGAGGACACCAAACACGACACGTCCCATCGCGGGGCCACCCAACAGAGCATGGGCACGGGTTAGACTGGCCGCCGGCACACGACCACACGCTCCCCCCCAGCAGTAACAGGCATTGCCGCATTGCGTCCACCACCCAGGCTTAACCGGACTGGGACGACAAGCACACCCTCACCCACCCGCCACGCACGCCTTCCCTCGGCCCCTCCCCACGCCCCCTCCCCTCAGACGCCTCCCGCCCCCTCCGTCCCCCGCACAGACGCCCCGCCGCCGGCGCCGCCATTCACATCCAGATTCCCCAGCACACGGCCCCACGGGGCACCCAGAAAAAAAAAAAAAGCGCCAACATCCGACAGAATGCCCCCCTCCCCCCCCCCCCCCGACAGCCTCCACGCCACCCCAACCCCACCCCCCCACCGCCCATCAAGACGTACCTTTCGGATGACACGGCGACCGCCCAGGACGCGCACGTACGCTTCCAGGTCGACCGCGTCGACGGCCGGCAGGCGGAGCAGCCCCGGCGCCGACGGCAGCGGCGCGACGGCAGCCGCGTCACCGCCGCTGCCGCCACAACCGCCGCTGCCGCCACCGTCGCCATTGGGGTGCGGCGCGTCCGCACTGCCGCCGCCATTGGGGAGCGGCGGCGCGGTGGCCCCCCCGCCGCCGCCGCCGCCGCCCGCGTCGGCAGCCCGGTGGGGCGCAGTGGCCGCAGGGGCGGCCGCGTCCATGGCGGCTGGGGCGGGTGGGGGGATGCCGGCTGGGGGGGCAGCCCCACCGGTGAGTGTGTGTGTGCCGGAGTTAAGGTGGGGGGGAACGGCTGGGCAACGGGGGGAAGAAGGGGGGGAGGGGGGGTGGGGAGGGGGGGGGAGTGGCAGGAGGGGTAGGGCTGGGGAAGGGGCGGGCGAGGAGGGGCGTGACGGCGACGAGGCACGGCCCCCGCCCCGACGACGCAGTCGAGTGCGGGGTCGCCGGCGGGATCCGCGCAGAGCTCGGCACCGCAGACATCCCTACGGCCTCGTGCGGGGGGTATGTTTGCACGAGGCGTGGCACGACGGGAAGAAGAGGGGGGGGCCACAAGTGCCACGTGATGCCAACACCTGCCGTCCGTGCCGAGATTCACGAGGGTCGGGTCGGGCGTTTGAGGTGGTTTGAGAATCCCCGGGGAGATAGGCTAGGGTATCACGTGCCCAAAAACAGCATGTGACGTGAGATCACGCCCGATCACGCCCGATCACGGCGTAATCACGCGTTTTTCAGCGCATGTCACGCACAAAGTAGCCCACCTGAAATTGACTTTCAATGTAGTGTATCACACTTTGGATCACATCTCCCAGTCCACTTGATACTTGCGGATCGCGTCCTGCAGGTTCCACGACGAGTCGAATACCTCGCTCAGCAGCACAACTGGGCACGTCCGCGTGGTGCCAACGCCACTTGTCGAACTGACCCGAACCTGCCTCTGGTCGACGGCACCGCGGTTCCTGTGGTATAAAACTCGATCCTCTCAGACGCGTGTCAATATCCCTCGGGGGAAAGGGACAGGTAACACAGAAAGGGGAACTACGAGAATGGTATGCCTGTTGCCTCACGTGCCTGCTCGCAGAGCAAACAGATACGTACGGTAGTGCACACGGGGAAGAGGAAAGCAAACACGCAGTTGTCTTTTTCCTGAGGGCGCGGGCCAAGGGCGCCTCGCTGTCCCTCTTAACGTGCATCTGGGGCAGCCTCGGCACGTTGGCCAGGTAGCCCCCCCATAACCCCGAGTGGCCCCGACCCGAGTCTAACCTCGTCAGGTCGGGGGCCACTATCACTACTAATTCTATTCCCACTCACTAATCTCACACTCAAATCCTCTCAAATCAAGTCCCTCACAAGTATGCAAAAACCCATCAGAAATCCCTCTCTCACGTGTGGATAGCGTAGTCCACCGCATCCCAGTGCCGGGCACGGGCCACGGCCGCCAACCATCACCACACGGCGGGCGTGTTCTGGCACCTGGTGCCCTCTGGTTGTAGTCCCGGGTCGGCGCCAAGTCGGGGCCAGGGATGCTACATAGCTCCCTCCCTAGTCCGGCACGTCCTCGGGCCGAACCAGGTGCCACCGTGCACAGCCTCGAGCACGTCCACACCGGTGCCGAGGTCGAGCGTCTTCACCCCGGTCACGATCACCTGCTCCGATTCTGTCCCCCCCCCCCTTTCTCCTTCACCTTGGCCCTCTCGTTCCCCCGGAGTCTGGACGTCATGTCCAGTTCCGAGATCCAAGCTGGGCCCGTGGTTCCGGCGGCGAGTGTTGCGGAGGAGAACTCGGGTAGTCGCGCCCCTCTCCTGCCTCCGGTTCCTCGAGTGTCGGTGTCGGCGCCGGTTGCCACGGCGGGGACGGATCGGGTTCCCCCGGCTTCTGCGTTGCACCCGGTCGAGACCCCCCCGGTGGGTCTCCCGGAGATGCTTCTTGGGCAGGATCCTCTGGCGGGCCGGCGCTACTCCACGGTGGTCGGCAACGCCAGCGCGGCCCAGTGCCAACAGGACTGCTTGGACATCTGGCGCAAGGAACTCCAGCGCGGGGTCTTGACCGAGATGGACAAGACTCGTCTTCATACGGCGGACCAGATGCGCCTGGCACAAGACCGCTCCCAGAGCTTCTCGGGTTCCTCTTGGGTTGCCCGCCTGGAGGATCTCCCCTTCGCGCTGGTGCTGGATCTACCCTTGCCCGAGCGTCGCGTGTCCGTGTCCGTTCTCCGGTGGCCAGAGGAGGAAGGGTACGTCCACCGGGCGCTTAAGGTCTGGGACGAGGCGCTCAAGGGGTCGGGGAGCCTGAACTGCGATCCCCGTCCGAGCATGGTCGCTCTGGAGCCGCCTTTCCTGACCCGGAAATACTCAAAGTTGTCGCCGGCACGGGAGCAAGGTGAGCGACGCCGGCGTCAGCGTGACTTCCTCGTGAGCTGCAACCATCAGGAGTTCTGGAAGCTGGACAAGGCTAACCGGGCGGCGTACTACCCCAAGGTCATCCCGCAGCGGCACGAAATCGAGATCCCGGTCGGGTTTGCTCCATCCAGCATCCCCTTCACCTGGTACTTCTTGGACGCCTTGACCCAGGCGTCGATCAAGGGCTTCTTCCACTCGATCCCGTACATGATGTACACCTCCGAGATGACGGTCTTGGCGGCCAACCACTGGCTCCACGAAGTCTTGGTGTCCAACCGGCTCTGGCTCCTCCCCGACCTTCTGATGGTCTGGATCGTCGACAAGTTGACCGTCTACTTCCTGTGCAGCCAGGACGAGGAGTACAAGGAGCTCTTCCAGGCGATGATTGACTTCCGGCGTCGGCTGCCGGTGCATGACCGGAGCTTCTTGAACGCGATCGCCGACCAGAACAGCCCGCGTCGGGATGGCTCCGGTTGGATGCAGGTGGTCTACCAGTCTTCTCCGGCCAAGGTGCAGCTAGCGACACCGCTTCCGGCGTGGCCGCAGCTAGGCAGCTTTCCTGCTCCGGTCGCCCTCGATCTTCTGCCAACTGGGCCGCCGGTGAAAGAGTCGGGATGGGCCGCGGCGGTCGGTCGGGCGTCTGCGGCGGTTCCGCTTGCTCCTGTTGCACCTGTCGTCCCGGTGGCTTCGCCTGGACCGTCGCCGGCGCGCTTGCATTCCGCTCCGTCTGTGCCGGTGCTTCAAGCTCCTCCGGCACCGCGCTTGTCTGCAGCGAGTCTGGGGGTGGCCGTGCGGTCGCCGACTACTTCGGCCGTTCTGCCTCGGGCGCCTTCTTCAAACGTCGGCGGCCCTGTGCCTCCGCTGGAGTTGGGGACTCCGGTTTCTGGGGCTGTTGTGGACCGTCCGGTAGTGGCATCCTCGGGGCGGTTCGAGATCCCGGCGCCGACTCTGCGCCTTACCCGCTTCCGGGTGCCTGACTGGTACCTGAACCAAGGTGGCCCGACATGCGACCAGTACGACGTCGGTATGATTGAAGACCAGCTGGGTCGTCGTCCGGTGCAGGTTGAAGGCCTCGGGTCTTCCCTGGTGCTGGATACTTACGCCAGCGTCTTGAACAACGTGGTTGACCGGGTGTTTGCTTGCGCGGACAGCGGCCAGATGTCGGACAGCCCGGTGGTTGGCGAACTTCTGGCGACTTTGACGCGGCATGGCTTGGCCCAGCAGTGGTCAGAGACCTTCACTGGCTTCCAGGGGCGCCGACAGGCATATCTGGATGAGCGGGAGCGCCCGGCAACTACCGGTACTACTCCGATGGCGTCATACCTGGATGCGCCGCGCCCACCGCACTACGTCATCCCGCCTTCCTCCGGTTCCCGTCGTGCCGCGGAGGCAGCGCTGGAGGACGCTCCCGCGGCACAGCGTCCGCGCCGGGAGTAGTACTTGGAGGCAAGGAGGGTGAGAGTCTTGGGAGAAGGGAGGAGGGAAGAGGCGGAGAGAAGGGTTGCTCGAGCGGGTGCTTGTTTTCCTTGATTGTTCCATGCTTGCATTGCGTGTTTTCCTTGATATACCCGTTCCCTTCTTCTCAATCCTCTTGTTCCGCATCCGTTGCGGGTGAGCTCGGCTCGTCCTGAGGGTCTTGATCGGCCCCGTCCTCCTGGTCCTCCTCCGAGTCCGACTCCAGGATCTTGCCGGCTCTGGCCACCGGAGTGCCCTCAATCCCGTTCCGTCGCGTGTAGGCGCAGACGTCCGCGATGGGTAACCGGTTTGAGGGTTCCCAGGTATCATCTGCCGGGTTAAAACCGAACCAGCGTACTCACAGGTACAAGCGCCCGTCTCTCCAGGCATGGTCGACAAACTTGACGTAGACATATTCCCGGCCTTCTTCTTGGGATAGCCAGGGTACTGCGGCCCGCTTGCGCCGAGTCAAGTCCCGTTTGCTTCGCGGTGGAGCTCGGGTGACATGGTCGCTGCTCACCCGGTACGGGGAGCCATGCACGTCTAGAAGGAAGGTCCAGCCATCCGTATTCAGGATCTCATAAGGTCCATCCGTCTTAGAGTCCAGCTTCCCCCGGGTCTTGCTATGGTTGTCCACAAAAACCCAGTCGCCACCACCCAGTTCCTTGTTCTTTTCCTGGACTCCCTTTTCATAGTCCCGCTTGTATCGCTCCTGGGTCTTTGAGATTGACTCCTTGACTCTGGGGAGCAGGAGTTTCAGTTGTTCCAGGAACTCACCCTTGGCCTTGGGACCTGACTTCAATGCAGGCTGGAGACCGTCTGGTATTCTTTCCAGGGAGAAGTTGGTCAGCCGCCTTGGGGTGACAAAGTCGAGTGGAGCGACCCCCGTTGTCCGGTGAACTCGGGAGTCGTAGGCTAGAGTGAGGACAGCCAGGAGCTCATCCCAGTCTTCTTGGTGCTCCTCCACGTAGTGCCGTAGCATATCCACTAGGGTCCGGTTGAATCGTTCCACCTGGCCGTTCGTTTGCGGGTGGTACGTCGTGGTGAACAAGTTCTTGATGCCCATCAGGTCACAGACTCCTTGGAAGAACAGGGATGCAAACTGGGGGCCATTGTCTGTTAAGACGGAGTCTGGAGGGCCGTAGGCAGCTATCCAGTACTCGCAGAAGGCTGACGTGACATCCAGAGCCGTAATGGTCCTCAGCGGGATTGCTCGAGTGAACTTGGAGAACCGGTCACAAATGATAAGCAGGTATATGTTGCCGCTGGATGTTTCAGGTAGGGGCCCCAGGATGTCCATGCTTAAGCTTGCAAAGGGCTCCGCCGCCGGGAATAGGCGTAGCTTAGAAGTCTTCTTCCTCTGGGACAACCGGTTCCTTGCACAAGAAACACAAGCCTCCAGGTGCTTATGGACGTCGCTGGCCATGGTTTCCCAGTAGTAATGTCGTCGCATTGAAGCATACATCCGATTGATGCCAGGATGTCCGGCCTGGGGAGACGAGTGCTCCAGGCGTAGGATGTCAGCTCGCAGACTTCGGGGTACGTAGACTTGAGTTGCCCCATCGAAGGGTGACACCCGTACCAGGAGTCCATCTGTAGACTCGGAGAAACGACTGTTCCGGTTCAGGTCCATTTGGTGGCGAAGTTCCAAGCATTGAGGATCCGTCAGTTGTGCCTCCAGCATCCGGTGAATGGTCACCGGTTGATGAGCTTCAGGTGTCTCATACAGGGGAGCATGCCAGCCACGTCCAACATTCGGGAGGATGAAGCAAGGTATTTCCTCCGGAATAGGACCGGTGTCGGCTGCAGGAGTCTCCAGCCGGGACATGGTGTCGGCGCAGTGGTGCTCCCTCCCTGCTCTGGTGCACACCTTGTACTTGAACTCCGAAAGGCGTAAGCGCCACCGGGCGACCCTTCCTTGGCTGCTGTCCATACATAGCAGCCACCTTAGGCTGGCGTGGTCCGTCCGGATGAGGAACTCTTGTCCTTCAAGATATGGACGTAACAGGAAGCAAGCCCACACGACCGCCAAGCACTCGCGCTCCGTCGTGGAATAATTCTTCTCGGCTGGAGTCAGGACGCGACTGTAGTAGCCTATCGGGAGGAAGTGCCCATCAGGTTGCTGCTGGAGTAGTGAGCACCCCACCTGGACGCCACAGGCATCAGTCTCCAGAACAAACTGGCCCTCCTGCTTGGGTAACGCCAGTACTGGAGTGGTGGTCAGGCGCTTCTTGAGCTCTTCGAAGGCCGCGGTCTGCTTCTCGTCGAACACCGGGAGTTGTGCGGGAAGCTTCTTGCTGGTGAGCTTGGTCAATGGCCGGGCAATCAGAGCATAGTCCCGTACAAACCGGCGGTAGACGTTGCACATACCCAGGAAGCTCTTGAGTTCCGTCTGGGTTTTAGGCTGCCGTGCATGCCGGAGGGCCTTGATGTTCTTCTCATTGACTCGGAGCTCCCCCGGACTCAGCACGTGCCCCAGGTACTCCACCTCAGTCTCAAACAGGTGGCACTTCTCGGCCTTGAGGGTAACTCCAGCCTTGGACAGGAGGGCCAGGACCTCTCGAAGGTGCTCCAGGTGTTCCACTGGGGTCTTGGAGAAAACGATAACGTCGTCCAGGTAGACCAAACATGTTCTCCACCTTAGCCCCGACAGGATGATGTCGATGGCTCTTTGGAAGGTGGCCGGAGCATTGGTGAGACCAAAAGGAAGACGCTTGCACCGGAATAGTCCCAGGTGGCACGTGAAGGTGGTCTTGTCCTTGTCCTCGTCAGCCAGAGGGATCTGCCAGTAACCGGCATTACAATCCAGCGTCGAGAAGAGGGTGGCATCACCAAGAAGGTCGATGCAATCATCCATCCGGGGTATCGGGTATACATCCTTGACGGTCATCTCGTTCAGGCGCCTGTAGTCAACGCAGAAACGGAGGTGACCGCCAGGTTTCGGGACGACTACCACCGGGAAAGCCCACTCGCCATCAGACGGCTCGATAATATCCATCTTGAGCATCTTGTTAACCTGCTTCTCAATCTCATCCCAGCGATGAGGTCCAGCCCGATATGGTTGCAGGTGTACTGGCTTAGCTTCCGGCTTGAGTTGAATCCGGTGTAGAGTGGCGTCCATCTTGCCCAGCTCTCCCGACCACAGGTGCCGATATTCCTGGAGAAGCTTCTCCAGTGCCTCCTTCAAGTCGGGAGGGACATTTTCTTGTTTGACCTTCGGCATCCCGGGTGGTGCTTGTTTGAGCTTCGGAGTAGCGCTGCCAGCCTGCTCTTGTTTCGGAGGTACGTCTAAGGCCGTCAAGTTGGATGCCAGCTCTTGTTGCAGGTTCAAGAGGTCTTCCTTGCTCATAGCACGGGCGGACCCCCGGTAAGGCTCTGCTGTACCAACTCGGGTGCCCTTGGCGAGGGTTATTGGCTTCCGGCTCACGTTGGCGATCAGCACCGAGAACGGGGTGTGCCTTTCTACCTTCTTGTGATGTCCATGGGCCAAGTATAACCGGTGTTTCGCCAGAAATTCCTTGCGTCCGTAGATCAGGCATTGACCTGCAATCCGGGTCGTTGCTTGAACCTTGGTCTCCGAGCGAGGAGGTAGGAGCACCGGTTTGAAGAGTGTGGGAGATTGGGCCGGAATTCGGTACCAATACTTTGAAGATTCGGGTCAAGTGGACCTGACCGGAAGTCGAAATACACCCGACCCACGATGGTGAAACTTCTGACTTCTGGACGGAAATTCGACTAGGACTTCCGACATACTAGAGCAGGGTAATGCTGCTGGTATTTGTTTCTTGGGATTTTTGCACGGGAGCCAGACGGATTTCTACGCTTTGAGTTCTTTGCATGTGGAGTGATATGATTGGTTTGTTTGAGGGTTCATTTTCTGAGTGTTTTGAGGGGTTGCGTGAGCGTGTGAGGAGGGTTGATAAGGAGGGACAGCAAGGCGGGGAGGGCCCACCTTGGCTGGCCAAGCAAGAAAACACCGTCTGGCTCCGACACATCTTGTTCGTGCCTTGGTGAGTGGACCCGCTCACCACACGCAAGTTCCGTGTTCGGCTGTGTGGAGGTGCTTGCTTCCGGTGTCCCAAGTTGGGATATCGGCAATACTCCTCTTCCTTCCCTGACTCGGGGTTGGTGCTTGGGAGTACTGCTACAGTTGGTGGATCAGCGGGGGAGAGGATATCGACTTTGGTACCTCCCTTGACCGGAGACGGGACCAAGTTGGCCCCTCTCCCCCTTCGGCACCGAGACTTCCGGTGACACGATCGACTCGCCTACGTTCCGAGCGTTCGCTGGGCGACGAGGTTGGCCACCGTGAGTCTTGGTGGGAGACCCGGAGTTTCGGGAAACCTCACCGCCTTCCTTGTGGTAGGTGGAGGGGTGGAACGTGCTCTAGGAACTCCCTAGCTGACGATCCCCGACTCTGGACACCGTTTGGTCGTTTTGGTTGACTCCACGTGACTCTTGTGGAGATGGCTGGTGAGGGAGACCCCCCCATTGCGCCGAGTGTACCTGGGGAGGGGGAGCGTAGTCCTCCCCCGACGGGCGGAGTACCACCCAGGCCGGGCAGTGCGGATGTGGTGGGTCCAGAGGTTGGGCCCCGACGGCGATCGGCCAGGTTCCTTCCCAGGCCGTCACCGGAAGAGACGGGCGGAGTTCGCCCTTCTCCGGTGGGAGCGCCGAGCCAGCGTCAGGCTCCGGCAACCTCTTCGGGGAGTGACGACACTCACTTCGGCATGGGACCGCCGACCGGCAGAGGTGACGGGACAGGGAGTTCTGTACCCCGGGTTGGTGGGTCCGCGCCACGACTGGTGCCGGAAGGACCGGGTGGGAGCTCGAGTCAAGCTCCACCTGGATCATCCGGTATCGTGGATAACTCGGTGATGACTGCCATCGCACAAGTCGTGCGAGAGGAGGTGGGGAAGGCGTTGAAGGGGAGCACCCCTCCGCCTGAGCAGGCCTCGAGGCGTCAGAAGCGACGGGAGATTCGACGTACTCTCCGTCGTGAGGTGGACTCGGAGTCTGAGTCCTCTGCAAGTGGCAAGTCGGGTGAAGAAGATCTTACTCGACATGGTCGTGTGACTCACACGGACCGTCTTGGGACTAGAGTCGTCCCAGGAAAGATCGTGGTGAATAATCCATTGTTCAAGGATGTCTTCGACTGTGAGACATATGGGTTGGTCAACAAGTCGTTGACCTACTCAAATAGCCAGGCCCGTACCCTGGGCCGGCGCAAGAAACACGTTGCGCAATCCTTCGGGGTCCGTTCAGAATGGGACGGGACTCCACCCCTGAAGGTCTTCCAGTTTTTGCGGAAGTTCGCAAAAGCCTGCGATGACAATGATGTCTCTGAAGCTGAAGCGTTTTTCATGCTTCAGGACTTCACCAAGGAGCCACTCCGCTCCGAGGTGATGAACGTCATGCCAAGTCGGCATGGTGGGAATCCGGGTGAGGTGACCTCCTACCTGGAGTTGGTTAATTGGATCCTTCGTCTTCACGCAGACGAGGCTTCCTTGGCTGTGCAGGTTGAAGAGTTCAACCGCGCCACCCAGAGTAAGGGTGAAGAGGAATGGGAGTTCGCTGAACGACTCCGTCAGCTGAACGTCCTCTGTGGATTCCTATATCCCCAAGGAGTCATTAAGGGACGCTTTGTGGAGGGTGTCCACCGAGCAGCTCGAGCGACTGTGCGAGAGCGTAATACTCCGACCATGACTCTGGCGGAGTTGGCACGCATCGCCCAGACTAAGGGTGATGAGTACCGCTGGCTCGTGTCTGAGCAGCGGAAGGAACGAGAGAAAGAAGTTAAGGGAATGGAAGCAAGTCGCTTCCGCAGAACTGCAAGGATGCCTTCCTACACGCGGACGTACCCTGCAGTACCTTCGTCCTCAACTCGAGAGACGGAAGGTATGGTGGCCGCCATCCCTGATAAGTCACAGGGAAAAGCGGGGCCATCGGCGTCGATGAGTGATCGGCCGTGTTGGCAGTGTTCCAAGTCGGGACACTGGGCAGCCCAATGCCCCACTCTGGACGTTCGTTTGAGAGCCCTGTTGGCTCGTATTGGGAAGCTCGGTATTCCGAGGACTGATTCGGATACCCGGCCACACACCACACGTGTGACGGCCATGACTCAACCTAAGTCAGAGGATGAGTCCACGCTTGAGAAGGGGGAAACCTCTTCCCCCAGCTCAAGTGGCAAGGATACTCCATCATCCGAGTCGGATGAGGGAAACGCCTAGCCGCTGGGACTAAGACTGACCCAAAGGCTCCAGCGGTAATGAAGCGGGTTGCTTCACGCTCACCGACCCATGGGAGAGTGAAGGTCCTGACTCGACCTCGAGGGGTGAGACCTAGGGACAAGGCCCCTCCTCAGAAGCACGACCCGAGTCGGATTGTGTCAGTGCTGGTAGGGAGTAACTACCAGGTCGCAGCTCGACTCTGGCTGCAGGATGGATATGAGTTTACCTCTCGTGTCATAGTCGACACAGGCTCTGCTGCCTCTCTCATTAGGCAAGACTTATTGCCAGAGGGGACGGATGTGAGCCCCGCCGGCTCACCCGAGTGGCGTATGTTTGATGTCAATGGGGGACTCCTCCCCATTGTTGGGTCTATTGCATTGACTGTTTGCATTGGGTTCTACCAGACGCAGGTGAACTTTGGAGTAGTCTCCAATATGTCAGTCCCCGTACTCCTGGGAACTGACTATCTGGACCTCCATGTCCCGGCCGTCTGTGGACCGGAAGGGATAATCCGAATGCGTAATGGAGAGACTGTCCCCATATTGCGTAAAGGGAGGACTGTTTCCCCTACAACTCATCAACCTAGGGAAAACTCTCCCAAGGGTGGAGGCTCTACGACCCATGTACGAGTATGTAAGGGTACGGTAGTCCCGCCCCGATCAAGGACCTTTGTGCGAGTACGCACACGGTTTCGAGGGAATGGACTTGTTTCCCCCGTGGACCGAGTCTATTATACTCACCAAGTGCAAGTTGCTTGGGGCCCCATGACTTGTGGGGATGACCAAACCTGGTGGGTGGAGGTCCTCAACACGTCGGAGGAACCTCGACGACTCCCCGGAGGCATGAAGATTGCGTCGATCTCTACCTTTGAGGGGAATGTCGTTGCTGTGACTCAACAGCAATGGGAGGATATTGGAATGGCAGGCTCTGCCGACCAATCGAGTTCATCGACGGCTAAGTCGCCGACGGTACATCGGGAGAACATCCCGGAGTGTTTACATGGACGACTGGATGAGTTAATCCAGAAGCATCACAAGTTGTGGAATGGTGACCTTGGGCTCATCAAGGCCACCGAACACAGAATCGTGTTGAAGCCAGGGGCTAGGCCAGTTCGCCTGAGTCCCTACCGTATGGGACCAGACTCACGGGAACTCACCCGAGAGCAGGTCCAACGGATGCAAGACATGGGTGTCATTGAGCCTTGCTCAAGTGAGTGGGCCAGTCCCATAGTCTTGGTGCCCAAGTCAGACGGCACGATGCGGTTCTGCATCGATTATCGTAAGCTAAACGAGCGGACGGTAAGGGATAGTTACCCCTTACCCCGTATGGACGATTGCCTTGACTCACTCGGTGAGGCACAGTACTTTTCCACGTTGGACTGCAACGCGGGGTACTGGCAGATACCCATCCGCAAGGAGGACAGACACTTGACCACCTTCACGTGTCACTGTGGAGTTTATCAGTGTACACGGCTCCCTTTTGGGCTTTGCAATGCACCTGCGACTTTCCAGCGTGCTATTGACTTGATACTTGCCGGAGTCAAGTGGCAGATCGCCCTGGTGTATCTGGACGATATCATTGTGTTCTCCGGGACTGCCGAAGAACACTTGTCCCACTTGGACAGAGTGTTTACCCTGTTGGGTGAAGCAGGAGTAACACTCAAACCTACGAAGTGTCACCTCTTTAGTAATGAGGTGGAGTACCTCGGCCATATAGTCCGGCCAGGTCGCATTCTGGTCAATGAGAAGAACCTCATGGCCATCCGTCGGGCGAAGTTCCCCCAGACGCAGACACAACTCAGGAGCTTCCTGGGTATGTGTAACGTATACAGACGCTTTGTGGCGAACTATGCCAAAGTGTCTGCACCGTTGAACCACTTGGTAAGTTCCAAGATGCCCAAGCGCTTGGATGCTCCCAAACCCCCGGAGCAAGAAGCGTTTGATAGGTTGCGAGAGCTCCTCTGCAACCCACCGGTGTTAGCGATCCCGAGACCGGGGGCTCACTACATCGTTGATGTGGACGCAAGTTACGA
Organism: Pyropia yezoensis; assembly: GCA_009829735.1. NCBI lineage: Eukaryota > Rhodophyta > Bangiophyceae > Bangiales > Bangiaceae > Pyropia > Pyropia yezoensis. The sequence continues at coordinate 31,018,785 of CM020619.1, read as the reverse complement.
CCAACTCGGTTGTTGCTTACTCCAACAACAGCCTTCGGGGGAGTATTTACCCGTTGGCTATTTCAGTAAGGGACTCTCACCCGCCCAGAAGAACTATTCTGTGACGGAGGTAGAGGGTCTTGGCGTGGTATGGGCAGTCTCCATGCTACGGCCATACATCGAAGGAAGGAAGTTCCTCATTCGATGTGACCACAAGGCTTTGAAGTGGATACTCACCACTACAGCCTGTACGAATAACCGACTCAATCGATGGCGACTCTGCCTCGCTGAGTTCGATTATGATGTTGAATATCGGCCAGGCCCGAAGCATGCGGTTGCGGACGCGTTGTCTCGCATACCGACGGATGGGAAAGACACTTCCCCTATCCCTGAGGAACTCCCTCATGTGGCAGTGACCACTCGCTCCGGAACTGTCCTCGACCCGAGGATGCCTGGCATGGCCAAATTATTACCCGTGTCTTTGGATGAGTTTGTCCAGGCACAGGAGAGCGACAAACTTTGTCGACGACTCAGGAAGGAGCTCGACCAGGCTCAACCGACTCGGTTCTTCCTGAATGACAACGGCATACTCTGCCGTAAGGGATATACCCAGGGGGACAAGCAAGTCGTCGTCCCCAAGGAGTTACGCAAGAGTATCCTCCAACGGGAGCACTCCTCACCGTTGGGTGGACACCCAGGGTCTACGAGGATGTATCAGACCCTACGTAAGAAGTACTATTGGCCATCACTCGTGGCTGATGTGTACGGATATGTAGCCGCATGCGCGACTTGCGCAAAGAATAGACTCATGGAGTCCCGGCAGACTTCTTCCATGAGACTCTTTCCTGCAACAGAGCCGTTTGCAGCGATAGCAGTGGACTTACTCGGTCCACTACCACGAACACCTGAAGGATATGAGTACCTTCTGGTGATGTGTGATCGCTTCACTAAGCTCACACGGGTATCCCCACTCAAGGATATCACAGCCGTGGACGTTCTGAGTGAGTTACTCGACGTCTGGGTTGCCAGTTATGGCATCCCCGACTCTATCCTTTCGGATAACGGACCACAGTTTGCGTCCGTCCTGTATCAGGGAGTCATGAAGATGTTGGGGGTGCAGACGAACTTCGCCACCCCTTACCATCCCCAGACTAATGGGCAGGTGGAACGATTCAACAGGACTCTAGTGCGCCAGTTGCGTCACTATGTCCATGACCATGTAGTCACATGGGCTCGTTATGCGTCACTACTCGTGACAGCATACAACTCCCAGGTACACAGTAGTACGGGAGAGGCACCGTTTGCCTTCGTCTGCCCCCGACGACTTCCGTCAGTAGCTGTGGAGCGTCTCACCCAGACTGAGGGTGAGACTTCGACTCAAACACCGAGTCAGGCGAAAGCCTCCCTACTCCAGAGACTGGAGGAGATGATACCCCTTGTCCGGGCTACTATGGAGAAGGCCCAAGCCCGTTACAAGAGGTACTTCGATGTCCGAGTCAGACATCGTCGCGATCCGCTCCGAGTTGGAGATTGGATTTATGTTAACTCCCACGACAATAAGGGAGGGAAATTGGTCTTCAAGACTCTGGGACCATATCACATCCTTAAAACGGATGGACGTCGGTTAACCATCGAGAGTGATGATGGTATCCGGACAATAAATGGGAATCACGCGACTCGCGCACCCGAACCCCCAGAGGGAGATCCCGCTTGGGAAAGGGCTTTGCAAGCATGGAAAGTCCCATCCTTGCCGACCTCTTCCAATAAGCCATTGGAGGCGGTGTTCGACAAGTTTGTCGGGCACGGATATGATGAGTCGGGGCGACTCATGCTCCGAGTCAGGTGGTTCGGGTATGGACCAACTTCCGACACATGGGAGTTTGTAGAGGACCTACCAGTAGAGAAGGTCCGTAGATACTGCCAGACTGTGGGCATATCTATACGCCGACGTAGCACTCGTACGTCGGGGATGAAGTCCCTGCTCCAAGTCAGAGCAGAGCGGCAAGCCAACCATGAGTACAAACACATACCATGGTTCTTCAAAGATTCTCTACTAACAAAGCCGACTATGGCACAATACAAAACGAGAAGAATACCCACCACTCTTCTCACCAAGGAAAGAACAAGTCGTTCGACCGCTGACTCTAGCGTTCCATATGGCCACCCCCACCACTATAGGGACCGCCCGACCACGAACCCCCAGGGTCGTAGGCCGGTAGCGGAGGGGCGTAACCCACTCGGGAGGGCCCCGGAGTGGAAGCACTGGGAGGGGCCCGCCGACTCGCGGACCCATCCCCGTCGTAAGATAGATGTCCGGAGGTACTCCCTCCGTGACGCGGAAGCTGCTGCTGAGTCGACAGCAGCCGTTGGACAAACTCGTGTCCAACCGCGAGGCGAGTGACCTCAGCTGCCAATGACTGTCGCGCCGTGGCTGAGTCGCCCGACGCGAGGAAGTGACTGACACGCCGGGTGACCCAAGCCAACGTGTCAAGGGAGGCCACGAGTGAGGCCTCCACCGTGGCGTCATACATGATGGCTCCCAAGTTGGGAAGCATCTCGCCAACGCCACGCGCAATCGGCATGGGTACCGGAGTTCGGACCCGTAGCGAACCCAACGCCACGTCGGGGAAGGGCTCGAGGAACTGGAAGGGTGGAGCCTGAGTCGGCTCCACACCCCCCGAGGTCGGAGTCGCGACCCGCGGGGAAGTCGTCGGCACAGCTCGCCCGCGGCTTCGAGGGGCTCCTCGATGAGCACCACGACGAGTCGTCGCCGATGATGTCGCCCACCCAGAGCCAGGGGGCGACGTAGAGGAGTAACCCCCTCTGCGTAGGGAAGGGAAGAGTCCCCCAACCCCTCACGCAAGAACAGCTGTCCCTGCACCAGAGTATGGGTGACATGGACGAACTCCCGGGGTGGCTCACTCTCCAACCCCGGCTCTGGACGCTTGTTGCGGCGGAGGAAGGGTTCCAGCTGCGCCCAATCGAGTCGATTGTGCAGGGTGACCATACCCTTAAGGAGGAACGGAGCCAGGTCCCCCGCGCCCAAGGCTAACCAGTGGAAGCCAAGGGTTTCCATACCCTCCACCAGAGCCGGTGGGAGGTGCCACAGGTAACCCCGATGGACTACATCGGAGTACCAGCCCCGAGTCACCACGACCACCCAGTGCGTGGCGAGGTAGGCGAAGACCCGGTTACCCTCCGAGCTGGAGCGTAGCACGGAGCCAAAGTAGGCAACGAGGAGGGGGATCCGAGCCGGAAACCCACAAGGTACCTCCACTGTCTCCCACCACCCTGGGAGAAAAGGGTACTGGTGCTCACGCTCCTCGAGAGGTACGTGGGTGAACTCCACCCGCGACCCGTGGATGAGGAAGCCCGAGGAGCCCCGGAGTCGGAACTCCTCTCGCACCACGCCGTGTTGGGCGTGGGCGTCCTCTCCGCCCAGGTAGGGACGGGGAAGGGCACACCACTCGGTAGACACAACCGCGTGGGTGTCGTCGATCTCCTTGTCGCCCGACCCCAAGGCGAGGGAGGTTGACAACGCCTGGACTTCAGGCGCGTCCGCCAGGCAGAGTAGCGCTGGTAGGTTCGCAGACCACCCCATCAGGTAGAGTCACCTGGTTGGGGTACCGACGAGTCCGGCGGTACCATACGTCGGTCCGCCGTGGCTCGGGGATGATCAAGTAGACATCCTTGAGCTTGCAGTCGGGAAGCTCCCCGACTGACTTGGGAGGCGCCCAGGCTCGGGGCCCCATAGGAGGACGGGGCCGCGGCGGGAGTAGCAGCCGTGACTCAGGAAGGCGGGGGATGGGAGTCACATCCCCTTCCGCCACCGGGTTGGAAGACCCATCCCCCGGTGGGACCACGGCCGAGGGGGCAGTAGGAGGTGATGGGGCGGGGACGGCTGAGGCGGCCGCCTCCGACCCTCGCCCGGGACGAGTCGTCTCCATGGCCGACCCCCGGCTGAGAGACTCCTCAGTCCCGAGGGCCTCCTCTCCCGTCCGTCGCTTGTCCGACAGAGACGTCGGAGACGGGGACAAAGGCCGACTCGGCTCACCCGCCATCACGCGACCACCTTGACCGACTCGGTGAGGTTGAGCACGGGGGGGGACACGACCCGCTCCCCCTCCGACGACAACCAACCTTGACCGACTCGGTGAGGTAGAGCAAGGGGGGGGGACACGACCCACACCCCCACCGACAACGAAGAAGCCCGACACAAGGGGCAGCGCGGGGAAGACACAACCCCGCCAACGAGGACAAAGGGGGGGGAACACAACCCACGCCCCCACCGACAACGAAGACGCCCGACACAGGGGCG